>VWZO01014036.1:142157-154412 GCA_013396975.1 Bucco capensis
AGAGGAGAGGAGAGGAGAGGAGAGGAGAGGAGAGAGAAAAAGTGCTAAATAGGAACTGGTGTTTGTGTGTGAAGCCATTGCACTTGGCAAGGCATTCCTCATCAGCTTCCAGATATTCCAAGAGTCTGTGTTCCTTGTTAAAAGGACAGATCTTGGCAGCCTCCCACTGTGACAGAATGGGCTCTATCTGTGTCAAATTATGAACCCTGGCTTGCATTAGGAGTGCAAACAAGGCAGGACATGCCCAATTACAACCTATTAACACTGAAATCAGATGGCTGCCTGACCTAAAAATGCTTTTCTCACCTCAGCAAGAGGATGATGCTTATAAAACCTGCACCCTCTGCTGTGGTTATGGGTGTGGGAATGGGTGCAAAGGGACACAAGGGAACTCTGCTGGTATCCAGAGCCACGTAGGAGATGTGTCCAGAGTGGATTGCAGGCAGATGTGAGCTCCCTTTGCCAGCACTGAAGCAGCAGGCAGAGCTGGGGCCATGTTTACTGTGGCATAGAGTCATTTGTGAAGGAAACAGGAAACAAAGAAGCCAACAGCACTTCAGGTCTTGCTCCTGCCTTCCCCAGAAAGCTCTGGCTTGGGGCCTCTCCTTCTCTCTCTCCTTGCATGATGCTGCCAGGCAGGGCTGATTAGTTCAGGCTCAGTGCTTTCCTAACCACAGCTTTGTAGGCTCCAGACCAGATGTGCAACTGACTTAGGGTTGTTCAGGCTTGGCCCAGGCTGCCCAGGGAGGTGCTGGAGTCACCAACCCTGCAGGGGTTGAGAAATGTCTAGATGCTCTCCTTAGGGCCATGGGTTAGTGGCATGGCAGTGCTAGGGATTGTTTAGACTTGATGAGCTTAGAGGTCTCTTCCAACCTTAGTGATTCTGGGATGCTGCCTGCAGAAGACACTCACTCACACATTAGTGCACCTCACAAGCCTCTTCTAGCAAAACTAGGAGAAGAATGAAGATCCCAGTATCCCAGTATGTCAGGGGTTGGCAGGGCCCCACAATAATTAATTAATAATAATACCAACAATAATTAGAATAATAGTATAATTAATAACAGCAATAATAACAATAATTAGAATAACATTTTACTTAATAATAACAATAATTATAATGACATTATAATTAATAATAGCAAGAATTATAATAACATAATTAATAATAACAATAATTATAACATTACAATTAATAATAATAATTATAATAACAGTAGAATTAATAATGACAATAATAATAATTATAATAACATACTTAATAACAATTATAATAACATAATCAATAATGACAATAATAACAATAATTATAATGACATTATAATTAATAATAACAATAACAGCAAGAATTATAATAACAATAATTATAACATTACATTTTATAATAACAATAATTATAACATAACAATTTATAATAACAATAATTATAACATTACAATTAATAATAACAATAATAACAATAATTAAACATTACAATTAATAATAACAATAATTATAATAACAGTAGACTTAATAATGACCACAATGACAATAATTATAATAACATTATACTTAATAATAACAATTTAAATAACATAATTAATAATGAAAGTAATAACAATAATTATAATGACATAATAATTAATAATAACAACAATTATAATAACATAATTAGTAATGACAATAACAATAATTATAATAACAGTATCATTAATAATAACAACAATTATAATAGCATATTTAATAATGACAATAATACCAATAATTATAATGATGTTATAATCAATAATAACAATAATAGCAAGAATTATAATAACATAATTAATAATAACAATAATTATAACATTGCATTTAATAATAACAATAATTATAACAACAGTATACTTGATAATAACAATAATTATAATAGCATATTTAATAATGACAATAATACCAATAATTATAATGATGTTATAATCAATAATAACAATAATAGAAGAATTATAATAACATAATTAATAATAATAATTATAACATTACTAGTAATACTAAAATAATATCACTAATTATAACAGTATAATTAATAATAACAACTATTATAATAACAACTATTATAATAACATAATTAATAATGACAATAATAACAATAATTNAATACCTCTCCAGATATGCCCCAAAATGCCCACCTTAGGCTCCCTGCTGCTGCTCTGCTGCCATGAAATAAGCATGGAAAAGGTGCCTAGGGAAAAGCATTGGGGATCTGGGAAGGGAAGGGCCCAGGAAGCTTGCTGGTTTGAAGATTCCTGCTGGTTCTATTAGTGTTTCACACTACAGCCTAGGATTCCCATTGCTCCATCCTTGCAAGGAGATGAGGAACTCATTGAAGCAGACAGGAAGGTGCTGGAAGGGTAAAACAATCTTAGTTGAGCAGGGTGTGCAGTGAGTGGCCTGAGGCCAGCAGTAGCCCTGCCACATCTGCATCCTGGGGACAAAATGAGCTGCAGCTTGAGGGCTCTGAGCCTCAGGATATCTAACATGATGTCCAACTGCCAAGGGCTGCCCAAGGGAATCATTCCCTTTGTCTCTTAGATCTCTTTAGCAGGAAGCTGTAGGGCTCTGCTGCAGAGCTGTGGGATGTGGAAACAGTGGGGGAAGGAATTCAGGAGCTCAGCTGTAAGCAAGTCATTAAGAGAGCTCTGGAATACCTTTGGAACACTGACAGGGAGCAAAGCACAAGGGGAAAGAGAGGGAGAGGGAGAAGAAGAGGGAATAAGAGAAGAAGAGGGAGTGTTTCTTACCCTGCTCCAGAACTCTGACACTAATGGGAGTAACTACACTGGTAAGAAATAACATTGGCATTAAGAATAACAGGAATTAGAATAACAGAATTAATGATGACAATAATAACAATCATTATAATGACATTATAATTTATAATAGCAATAATTATAAGAACATAATTATAACATTACAATTAATAATAATAACGATAATTACAATAACATTATAATTAATACTAACAAAAATAACAATAAATATAACATTACAATTAATAATAACAATAATTATAATAAAATTATAATTAATACTAACAAAAATAACAATAAATATAACATTACAATTAATAATAACAACAATAATTAGAATAAAATTATAATTAATACTAACAAAAATAACAATAAATATAACATTACAATTAATAATAATACCAACAATAATTAGAATAATAGTATAATTAATAACAGCAATAATAACAATAATTAGAATAACATTTTACTTAATAATAACAATAATTATAATGACATTATAATTAATAATAGCAAGAATTATAATAACATAATTAATAATAACAATAATTATAACATTGCATTTAATAATAACAATAATTATAACAACAGTATACTTGATAATAACAATAATTATAATAGCATAATTAATAATGACAATAATAACAATAATTTTAATGATGTTATAATCAATAATAACAATAATAGCAAGAATTATAATAACATAATTAATAATAATAATTATAACATTACTAGTAATACTAAAATAATATCACTAATTATAACAGTATAATTAATAATAACAACTATTATAATAACAACTATTATAATAACATAATTAATAATGACAATAATAACAATAATTATAATGATGTTATAATCAATAATAACAATAATAGCAAGAATTATAACAACATAATAATGACAATAATAACAATAATTATAATAACAATAATTATAATAACAGTATAATTAATAATAACAATAATTATAATAACATACTTAATAATAATAATAATGACATTATAAGCAATAATAACAATCATAAGAATAATTATAACACCACAATGAATAACAATAATAGTGACATTATAATCAATAATAACAATAATAAGAATAATTATAACACTACAATTAATAATAACAATAATTCTAATAACATAATTAATAATAACAACAATGATAACAGTACAATTAATAACAGTAATAATGATAATAACAGTATCACTGCAGACATCTCTTCACCTGATTGCCTTCAGCAAGCAAAGAGATAGCCACAACTTGCTGATGGGCTTGCTGTTCCTCAGAAATAACATTTATTTTTCCCCACCCTCATAATAAAAGTATATAAAGCCTGAGTTAAGTGTCAAGGAGTATCCAAAGATGATAAAAATCAAGATATCCTTGGATAAGCATTTAAGGGAAATAATAAAAATCAAGATATCCTTGGATAGGTATCTAAGGGAAATAGCTTAGACTCTCTCTGCAGAGTAAAGTTGTGTGTATGGATATTCTTATTTAATGGAGGTTTATATGGATATTATTGAATGGAGGTTTGTATGGATATTCTTATTTAATGGAAGTTTATATGGATATTATTGAATGGAGGTTTGTATGGATATTCTTATTTAATGGAGGTTTATATGGATATTTAATGAAGTTTTCTATGGATATTCTTATTTAATGGAGGTTTATAAGCTCAAATTATATCATCAGCTTGATAAAAGGGAGTAGAGAAATGATGACAAAGGAAGTGTGAAAAGCTTTATGTGCCATGAATAGCTTGGTTCAGTTCTAGCCACTTTCTACCAGAAAGAAAACAAACAGAAAGCCAGAGGTGGGTGTTAATTATTATGAAACACACAGGATAATTCCCATTTAATGACAGAGTGGGGAAAAAAACCAACCTAGGGCCAAGAAGCAGCAATAAATGATGCCATTTAGTGGGGTTTATCTACCTCTAAGTGAAGCTGGAGCTGAGGAGAAGAATTCCATCTCAGGATGCCTTGCAAAGCTCCTGTCCTGAATCCCAGCAAGAACTGACAACTCCCAACTTGTTTACCAAGGAGCATCCTGAAAATACAATGTGATCACAATAGTTCATCTGAGGCTCTAAAAACATAACACCAAATCAAATCATGTGGGAAATGAAAGAGGATTTCAACATGAAAGGTTATATTGGGATTTTTGTGTGTGTGTGTTTCTGGAACATTTTTTTCCCCCCCATTTTCTTTTGTAACCAAATTATAGTGAATCTGACAGTTTTAGAAAGCAATTTTCCTGCCAGCAAAAATACATTCTCTCCTTGAGTCTGGTTTTATTAGTAGAGCTGTGGCCAACTATATTCCTACTGCTCATTCATTGGAACAAAGCAAAATGAAAGGAAGAAGGATGTACACCAAAAATCATCAAGCAAAAATAGGGAACAGCAAGAAAAGCAAGGACAGTGCTGGATTCACATCCCTGGAGGGGGTTTAGAAACTTCTAGATGCTCTCCTTAGGGTCATGGGGGTGATAGGGATGGTTGGACTTGATGAGCTTAGAGGATTCTTCCAAGCTTAATGACTCTGTGATTCTGACAGGTAGTGGATGAACAGACAAGAGAGTTGCCCTGTTGCTCTTTAGTCCTAGCTCTGTGCCTCTGCACCCTAACAGGAGATGTTTTTCAGGTTTTCTTGCTGGAAGACTCATAGAATCCTAGAATCCTAGACNATCACCTCTCTGGCTCTGCTGGCCACGCTTCTCTTGCTGCAGCCCAGGATGCCATTGTGCTTCTGGGCTGCCAGTGTGCACTGTTTGCTCATGTGCAGCTTCTCAGCCACCAGCACCCCAAGGCCTTTTCTGCAGGGCTGCTCTCCATCATCTCATCCCCAGCCTGGATTGACAGTGGGGATTGTTCTGACCCAGGGGCAGGACCCTGCCCTTGGTCTTGTTGAAGCTCCTGAGGTTCCCCTGGGCCCACCTCTCCAGCTTGTCCAGGTCCTTCTGGATGACATCCTGCCCCTCCAACTTATCCCCAGCACCCTAGAGCTTGGTGTCATCTGCAAACTTTCTATCCCTAAACCTTTCCATCTGCTCTTTCAAAACCATGGCTCAATTCAGCATCTCACTCATCTAGGATTGCACAGAGCTTTTCAGGAGATAGTTTTCACTTCCAGAGGTTCCTCTGCTGCCACAGAGCTAGCCATTTCTCTGCTCAAGATGACTTCTATGCCATGACTTTAAAGCCTCCTCATTCCTTTCCAGCAGCAGCATTTCTTCCCCTTGTTTAAAACTTGCTGAGTGCCTTCTTACATTTATGAGGGAGCCCATCTACAGTTCAACCAGAACACTAAATATATTATATGTTCTGTTTATGCTCTACCCTGGAGAACTGCAGTTAACAGTGCAGATAAAAAGGGGAGGGGGGGGAAAGGAAAGAATTAAAAGAGCAGCTGACAAAAGTGCAATTCTTTGAGGCAGGCAGACACACTTATCTGTTCTTCCAGCCTTACCTCACGGGCAGTTAGCCACTTAGCTGCACCATTTATCAGCCATGAGGTCATGAAGAAAGCTGCTCAGCCTCAGAAGTCACTTGAAAGATGATAACATAAAACACTAGGAGATAGTTTTGTTTCCTGCAAGCAGCTGAGTTATGATTTGGGTTGTTTCAAGAGGGCTTTTGACAATGCTGCCTTTGAAATTTCTGGCCTAGATTTTTCTAGTCAGGGAGCTATATTGACATATTTGGGTCTTTCCATCAAGCTGGCTGTAGGAATTGAGGGATAGGAGGGAGTCCTGGCCAAGGAATATAAAGGGAAAGGCAAGAATTCAGATTTATAGTTGAGCTGGTATAGCTTAGCTTGGAGTAATCTCACCAGGCAAGCAAGCAAGCTCTTTTCCTTAGAAGAAAGCTGTTTAAGCTTGCAAATTATAGAGAGTTTTGCTAACAGCCATGGAAAATGCTGATATGAAGCTAGGAAAAGCAGGGAGAATTTAAAAGTCTAATTACAAACTCTTCTTTGAGAGCTGGGGCTGCTTAGGCTGGAGCAGAGCAGCCTGAGGGAGAGCTGAGCAATGCTGAGCAATCCTTACAGGGTGGGGGGCAGGAGGCTGGGGCCAGGCTTTGTTCTGGGGTGCCCAGGGACAGCACTAGAGGCAATGGCACAAACTAGCCCCCAGCAAGTTCATCTGAACAGGAGGAGGGTGCTGGAGCACTGGCCCAGGCTGCCCAGGGAGCTGCTGGAGTCTCCATCTCTGCAGAGATTCAGAAGAAGACCTGAGCTGGGTTTGTTTGCCATGGGGATGGTTTGTGGATCACAACCCTTCTGGTTGAGCTGAGGCACAAAGCAAGAGTTAACTTGTATGTGTGTCAGGCTGAGAGCACACACACAGGTAAGGCAGTGGGTGAGCTGCAGTGAACCAGAGATACAGGACATGTAAAACTCCTGATCATCACAGTTGCAAATATCCCAGCATTTTAAAACCCTGCTCAGGTTCCTAAATAGTGAGTATTCCCCTAGACCAGAAGGTTTAGTGTGGAGAAGATGAGGCTCAGGGGAGACCTTCTCACTCTCTACAACTCCCTGCAAGGAGCTTGGAGTGAGCTGGGGGTAGGTCTCTTCTGCAGGGTTAAGAGGATGAGAGGAAATGGATTCAAGTTGCACCAGGGGAGGTTTAGGTTAGATATGAGGAGAAATTTCTTTACTGAAAGGGTTGTTAAGTCTTGGAATATTCTGCCCAGGGAGGTGGTGGAGTCACCATCCCTGGAGGGGGTTAAGAAACATTTAGTTGCTCTCCTTAGGGCCATGGCTTAGTGGTATGGGAGTGCTAGGGATGCTTGGACTTGATGAGCTTAGAGGTCTCTTCCAATCTTCATGATTCTGTGATTCTGTGACTCTCTCCCCAGCCATCTCACCCCTTCCCCAGCAACAGACTCTCTTCCCCCAGCATGTAGAAGCTGCTGCTTATCAAAGCCTTAAACATCCATATCCTAGAGCTAGAGGGAAATTGCAATCCCACTCGTGCAAATTGAGGAGCACATCTCCCACAAGCCAGGCAGCAAAGTGCTGGATGCTTGGAGCTATATTTTCACAGTTAACACAGAGAGCAGATTAGTTTCAACCCAAGGACCTAATCAGCCTTCCCAGGAAGGCTACAGGCACATTTTTTTTCCAGTGATGAAGAGAAAAGCTTTCCTAGCACTTCAACCACAGTCCCTCTGAAATCCCAGAGACAGGGTGGGTTTCTCCCCAGTGTGTTCCTTCTTCACTTCCATTTCAAGCTGCTCCCTTTTCTCCTAAATAACTCTAATGTGCATCTCCTCACCATAGGTTTGTCTTTTTTTCCCCTCTTATTTTTTCTTCCATGAAATCAAATGCCCTTCTCCAAATCCTGTGTAATACAGGAGCTCATATTGAAGTTGAAGTGTGGGTTACCTATATAATATAATAATAATACTTCCTTTCGTGGTCTAAGAGGGTTAGAAGGCAAAACAACTAGGAGATCTGCACAATGCTATATGAATTATATATATTATTTACCTGAAAGCCAATGTGGTTTAGAGCCAATAGGAGTACTACAGACATGATATTTGCTCTAAGACAACTGCAAGAAAAATGTAGGGAACAGAACAAAGGTCTCTATGTAACCTTTGTTGATCTCAACCAAGGCTTTTGATACTGTGAGCAGAAATGGTCTATGGCAGATTTTGGAATGTCTAGGTTGTCCCCCCAAGTTTCTTAAAATGTTTATCTTATTCCATGAGAATCAGCATGGCCAAGTCAGATATGGCAATGCACTTTCTGAGCCCTTTCTAATAACTAATGGTGTGAAACAAGGCTGTGTNATGGTTCCCAATCATGGCTCATCTATCCCCACCACCTACGACTCTTGGAGCGCTTCCAGCAGCGCTGTCTCCGCACAATCCTAAACATCCATTGGACAGATGCTGGGACTAATCCATGTGTCCTAGAACAAGCAGCAATTCCAAGCCTTGAGGCCATGCTGCTGAGAACGCAGCTGTGTTGGGCAGCTCACGGCTCCAGGATGAAGAACTCCTGCCTGCCTAAGCTCATGCTCTCTGGGCAACTTGCCCCTGGCTGTGGCAAGAGAGGAGCCCCAAAGAGGAGATGCAAGGACTCCCTGAAACAACAGCTCAGCCTTGGCCATATTGCTGCCCTGAACTGCTCTCCTCTGGCCTCCACTCAGCAGCTCTGCACACACACTAGTTTGAATGCCGCCCATGGTTTGGAGAGTCAGAGACTCTTTTACTTCACAGTCTGCTGTAGGATTTAGTTACTGTGCCTTCTGGGAAATCCCTCCTTGTTCCATAACTGAGTTTGCAGTCAGGCTGACAGTGCTCCAACCTGCAAACACACAATTAACACTAATGCCATGCATGGCCGTGGCCCAATCCTCTCCTTGTGTCATCGCTGTGATTGGCATGTTTGCAGCACACATTGATTTGCTTCACAGCTCCCAGTTGGTTTGGGTTTTTTGGGTTTTTTTTATGTTCAGACATATAATCTAATGAGGTGCAAATGGAAAGCAGCCCCTGAGCATTTGGCTATTGCTGGGAAAGAATGCAAATGGACTAGCTGAAAGGGAGAGGAGGGCAGCGGGGCGAGCGTGTCCCGGAGCTTCGCAGTTCCATCAGGTGCCTCAGCAGCCTTTGTGTCCACATTGTCTGCCTGTTGGAGGGAGCTAAGAGACAGAAGAATGACAGTCTGGGGCAAAGAAAGCAAGACAGTAATTATGGGATGTCTGTGATTAGCATGGTAGCCAGAGAAATTAAACCACTAGGCCCAGGAATCTTCCCTTCTCTAAGGTACCTGTGGTGGAAGAGAAAAGCTCCTCACTACAGAGTTCAGCTGGAATCTACTCCCTGCTAGTTTAGCTTGATTGCTTTTTTGGATACCTACTGTGGGGGGTTCAGTTCCTTGACCTTCCTTTTCTATAGGACTATATTGTCCTGCCATGAAGAAAGGCAGATTAAGAATTTACAGGGCTCCTTCCATCACTGGACTCTGACAGGAGTGCTCAGGGAGTTCATTTTTCATGGCTTAAATTGCTCCAGGCCAGCATTCTTATCAAAAAAAAAAAAGAGGGTTGGTTTAATGTAAAACACAGACTTCTTTTCTTTTTCATTTTAGCCTGGCACTACAAATTTCCTTTTGAACAGCAAGTTCCTGAGCTACTTTCCTTTCAATAACATATAAATTTAGCCTCCACTTTATTGTGCCTGAGTAAATCAGCCTAGCTAAGAAGTTTATAATTATTATTAGGGAGGCAAAAAAAAAATAAAATAAATGTTTGACAGAAGAGCTGAAAAGCCTGGAAAATTCCTGCTGTAATTACACCCCAGGTTCATTGTTTGCTTGCTCTTGAAAGGTGCCAGCTTATGGGAGAGTTTCCAAACTTGGTCTTTTGGGTGCTTTGGGATCTTAACAAGCTTGGAAGTAAAGAATTAAAAGTTCTAACCATCACTTCCAGCAGGACTTTCCTGATCACAGAATCATGAAGGTTGGCAGAGAGCTCTAAGCTCATCCAGTCCAAGCATCCCTATCACTCCCATGCCACTAAGCCATGGCCCTAAGGAGAGCATCTCAANATGCTCTTCAAGTGATGGTGTTCTCATGTAACATGGGAAGGATCATCTGTCACAGAGGAAAAACTTGGGATGGACTAAATGAACAAACAGAACTCATTGCTTGGCTCAAAAAAAAGTCTAGGAAATGAACTTTCTGATGAATTTTTCTTCAGTTTATATCAGTGATTTGTATCTCAGCACTGCTAGTTGGTTGTGGAAGATATCTGCTGCTTCCCTTTCCTCTTCCCTCACATCTAGGAGTGTCTGGGAACAAATAACGGAAGGCAAGCAATGAACTTCTAATAGGTCTGCACTGAGAAAAGGTGATTCTAGTGCAGGGAATTAGTCAGGCTTTTCTTTATCATCAATATGAATACAACTTAGAACTACTGCAACAGCAGCTAAATGAGACACTGCACAGACGAATTGCTTTTCTCTTGCTTTTTTCCCCATCTGATAGCATTTTCAAAGCTGCTTTGGGGTGAAAAGGCAATTTTGTCATGTATCCTATATATGTGTCCACTTATCTCTGCTCACCATCAGGTCTCACCAGCAACAGAGAAAAGATGCTTTTAAGCTTGGAAGAAAACTATCTGCCTTGCCTTTCAGCAAACACATTTTTTTTTTGAAGTCTAGTGATAATTTTTATCCAGTTTGAGGAGAGAAAATGAAAGAAGTCTCTTAAGATCCTAAAGGGTTTCTTTGAAATGGAGTTTTTCTAGTCACAGCTTTATCTGGCCATGCCTAGGTAGCTCTCAAAGTGCTTAGATTTGCCTACAAGGGTTGTCCTCTTCATGGCAGTGTGATTCCACATCAGGTGAGAAGTCAAACCTGCATGGAAATGTTTGTATGGCCAGGCTGAGACAGGGCATGAGGATCTTGTGAGGCTGAGCAAGCAAGAAAGCAGCAGAGTAAATCCATGGAGATGCTTAGGAAGATGGTTTAGTGGCATGGGGGTGATAGGTTGATGGTTGGGCTTGATGATCTTAGAGGTCTCTTCCAACCTTAATGATTCTGTGATATAAGGAAAATCATATTAACCTCATCTATAAAATAATGGGCTGAGTGTTAGCACTCAGGAGTAAGATCCTGGGGTTGTGTTCTGTGAAAACAGCTCTTTCCTAGCAATAAAAAGGCAAATTAAAAGTTAGGAGTCATGAGGAAAGGAGTAGAGAGCAAACATAGCTATGCAGCTGTATAAACTCACCATGTGTACTTCCAAAAGCATGGAGTAGAAGTGGTAAAGGTTCAGAAGAGGATGATAAAGGTGACCAAAGGCATGGTATGGTTCCCTTAAGAGGTGACTACAGTGTGTTTGTGCTGATGTTTGGATGCCATTATAAATCCACTTTGTAGCTATGAGAGAGAAATCATGGCTAGGCTTCACGAATGAGGATGAGAGAGAAATAAACCTCTTAAAAAAAAAAACAATGATAAAAGTTGTATAGCTTCAAAACCAGGACTAAGGCATGAAGCAAAATATCACTCTTTGTGAGCTAGTAAAGACATATTGGACCAAGAAGCAGCGATGGCAGCAGAAAGCAGATGAGATGGCCTCACCACAGAAGCAGTTAGGCAACATGCAATGGCCTCTGAGACACACAAGGTCAGGCTAGATGATCCAATGTCCCTTCTGGCTCCAAGAGCTCTGAGCAGAGGACTCTGGCAGCCACACAATGCTGAAAGCAAACTCCAGCTCAGCATGTTTGCTGGCAGCCACACTAGAGCCAGACACATTGCTCAGGCCACGCTGGGAAAGGCTTCTCCTGGGGCTTGGGCAGCAGCAACTGATTTCTCTGCCCAAGGAACAGAAGACTCCTTGAGCCATGATAACCTGCAAGCTTCAGAAGGAAAGGGGAAGGGGGAAAAGAAGGGGAAGGGGGAAAGGAAGGGTAAATGAAAAGGGGAAAAGGAGGGGAAGGAGGAAGGGGAAAAGGAGGG
>VWZO01014037.1:0-17961 GCA_013396975.1 Bucco capensis
CAACTCCTGACATACTGTGATACTGTGATAAGGCAAACCCTACAAGCCTCCTCCACCAGTTGCTGCACAAGGCCTATGTCTGACCCTTCCCAGCATTTTTTGGCAGGCTGTAGTTTGCGTCAGGTTGCCAAGCCATGGGCCTTTTGCTGGGCCAGGCTAGGGGTATCCACCCAGCTCCCCACACCTCAGTGAGGGGCTTGGGTTTTGTGTTTATTGCCTCACACTGACACCTGCTGGAAAAGGACCATCATTTAGGCAGGCGAAGATGTATTTTTAGCATGAATCAAACATTAACTGGTTGCCAGAAACAGGACATGATATGTGACAAGGAAAGACTAGTGCAAGTGAAAAATACCACAAGAGTATTAAAAGCTTTCTGAGAACCACCACAACACTGCAAAGCAGCCTGTTGTATATTCCTAAACACACAAAATTATTGACCACCATTTGGGTTCCAGGCCAGCCCTCAGAAGGACATGCTGCATTTCTGTGCACAGTGATTTACAAGGATGCTGAAGTCCTCTCCTAGACATCTGGGTGTGGGTCTGATCTATAGACAGAACAATTATTTTTCTCCCATTCCCATATTTTATAAAACTGGTGTCTCATTTATAAAGTATGTAGTTTTCACTGTCAGTCCTTGTGGACTCTCTCACCTTCCCATGGGACTCAGAACGCAGAAGCACAAGGTAGGGAGGAAATCCAGAGGAGCTATTCCTCTTACATAGACGCCTGACATTTAACAAAGACTGAATGAGCTTTTCCTACCCATGAAAATACCACTAGGTGTCACTAAATGCCAGGGATTGTCGGTACTGGACTCGGGGGATGTACATGAAAGTGGTACCAATATGCATGTTTCATAGAAATACCTGGTTTGTAACTATGGCTTATTGCAAGGACCAAAGTGTGAGGTCATTTTAGTTTTTAGCAAAATTTGTATTTGTTTTGAGAAATATTGCTGGCTTTCAATCAGTACACATAAATATTCAGCTTTCTAATTTTTGTGGAAATAACTTACGCTATGTACAGTGTGGGTGAAATAACCTTGCTCTCTAGAAGCTATTAAATCGTACATGTTTGCCTTTGTAGAGTAGCTACTTTGATCTCAGGATTAAATTAACGATAGTGTTTTACATGTGGTTTTCTGGCTGTATATATTTGTGAGGTTGCACTCAGTGGAACTCTCTTCATTATCTCATGTGGACAAATAATAGCTGTGCCAACTATACTATCTTGTAGAATTTTTTGTACTTGCACATCCAGCCATACACAAGTGGTAGAACTGAGGCTGGAAATGCAGCCTCAAACTCAGGGCTCTGTGCTGGAGCTACTGATGCTGGGCTCTGACCCATGGCCTCAGGTATAGCTCTGTAGGGCACATCTTCCTAAAACTGGAAGTGCTGTGGACCTCATGTGAAATCCCTAGAAGATACTTGCATTGTTTCGGTTGGATATTTGGCACCACAGGCAGGGGAAGGAAATAACAAAGTGAATACTGAATAGCCATTCCTTCTACTGAAGGAACAGAAGCTCTGCAGAATAAAAAGTAGCATTTGTGCCTGCTGGTGATGACTATTTCATAATGCATGCAAGGAAATTGTACAGAAACTGCCTGCTCAAGTTTTGTTCTTTGTCATATGATAGGAATGTTCTCTGAATTTTTCCTTTGCCAAATGTATACTCCTTTTAATGGTTCTTTCAATATATATTCAGTTCAACCTCTCCTCCTCTGAGGAAAAAGATCTACCCTCTGTCACCCCAGATTTTATGATTTCTCTGACAGAATAACAACAATAAGCCTGTTTAACTTGCTTGTACTTCTCTTCCCCACTCAGACCAACTGCTGCTAATTTTGAAGTTCAGTGTAGTCTTCTCATGCACAGAGCAGTAAAATTCTCTCTGGCACAGTTTTTTTCCACATAGAAAATGAAGTTGATGTTTTCTTAGGTACCTCATGAGAATGTTTTATGTTTTAATGCATGCATGTTTGCAGAACATATTGAGGATGAAAAGTAATATATGATAAAAATTTCTTCATACTTCTTTGAACATAAAAGGAGCATTAACAGTTTTCCTCATGTCTCAGATAAGCAGCAATGCTGATCTTCCCTAGACATCCATCAAAATTATATCTATAGAAAAGGAAGAAAAAATAATTATGAGACAAAAAAATCAAGATTTATAAATAAACAAATACAGAAGGAAATTATTTTAAGATGACAATTGGAATCTCTCTCATTTGTTTCTTTTGATCTTCTTGCAGCTCATTAAATTGTGGATGGCAAGCCCTGCTTCCGTGTTTGAGATAGAAGCTAGAGTACTGCTTAAGTGCATGCAGAAGTTTCAAAGGTAATGAGGCTTGGGACCTATGGACCAGAACGAGTAAGTTGATTTGCATGCATTTTCTGCCTCCCCTGCTGACTATTTGCATTGTTCTTTATTTTCCAGCCAGCTCAGAAATCCTCAGCTGATTAGTTAATATTTACCCAGTGCCCATAAGCATTACAGATACTACTCTTCAGGTAGGCAAGAAGGAAAAATGCTGCCCCAGTGAGCTTCCAATCAAACGACCTGAGTTATGACACTCTCACTTTCATCTGCTACCTATCCTGGAGCAGCATCAAGGATTTTCCACAGCAGCTGTGAATGATAAATTCACAAAAGGGGTTTCTAAATCAAAATCCTGTAACTGAAAGGAAAGGGTGAAAAAACATTTCCTTGGATTCCACCTGTAACTAATATAGTAATCCTCTCTTTCTTTGTGTGCAGTCTGCTTGACTTTTCTTTCTCCTGGTTTTGTTGTGATGGCTGTTTTTTCTTTATATTCCTTTGCTGGTTGGAGCTAAAGTATGCTGCAAAACAAAGATCTGTGTAAGGAATGATGTGGAACTGTCCCAGCAGTCAGAAGCAATGGCTTCTGATTGACTGCCTTTGCCCATCACGTGGCTTACACTGTATTACTTAGCTCTACATGCCAGTACTACACATAAGAACAGAGGTAAGACCTGCTTCTGGAATGGACTCCAAGGACAGGGAGTGTTTGCAAACTTGAGCCCTGTATTATGGACAAGTAGCAGCCTAATCACCTACAAAACCAATGAAAGTGCAGCATCATAATAAGGGAGGAAAAGATATTCAAACATCTTACAAAAAGTAGAATAGATAAGCAAATTCTAAACCCATAAGCAGCCTGCATTGCAACCAAGTTTATTAATGAAGTGCTCTGTAATCTGATTTCCCTGTTGTTCTGATGTTCTTTTTCATATCAGTTGACTTAGACAAGGATATGCCAGAGTAGTATACTGAGGTGCCGTAATATTTATAAAACACTTGAAAGCTAGATAAAAAGAGCTATAGGAGCATCCCTTTACATCTACTGATTGCTACTGCATGTCATAGAATCACAGAATCCTTAAGGTTGGAAGAGACCTCTAAGATCAAGTCCAACCATGTTTTCACAGAGAGTGCCTGGTTCTAGCTGTTCTAAGACCTAATGTTTAGAGTTAGCACCAAGGATTGGTATGCAGACCAAGGTCACTAATTCTTGCATCCCATGTTAGGGGTGCAGACTAAAAGACCACACTTGCAGGGAAGAGTGGACAGTTCAGTTGACCTTAGGTATTCCATTTTGTGAAGAAAATCTCACTGTCAAAGTTAGATGTCCAAAAAGAAGAGACAGAGGAGTCCTGTAAAAACTAAAAAGAGCTTTATTTGAAAAAAGGGAGAATTCACAGGTGCATTCCCCTAGTGAGGTCTCTCAAATTGCTGAAGGACAAAGCTTCCCTTTTACCCTGACTTCCTGGCCTCAGGTAATCCCTCTCCTTTTCCCCATTGGTCCAGGTACTCAGAAGCTAGAGACTTCCCAATCCACCCACTACACATGTGCCTCTTACAATAACATGCATTGTATGTCTCATTATTTCTACTTTGGACCCTGGGTGAAGAAGTTAATATTCATAACTTAATTAAGAAAGCACACTAATGCCCTAAGTTGAAAAGTTCATGTATTTGGCAAGCATCCTTTTCAGGGTCCAAACCTCCATCAGTTCAGTCCTTTTGTCTATCAAAAGTTTCTTTTCTTGACATGTAGGCATCAAGCTAGGACAATTTACTAATTTTAATTGATAGGGCTTATCTTCTGTAAAGTCTGTTCATTATTCTAAGTAACAGTGACTTTCTTTGTCTTTACAACTACAGGAACATCTTATCATCTGAGCTACCCCTTACCAGCCATCTTGCAATTCTTGGCTGCCCATGATGGCCTTGCATCTACAAAATTATGCTCTTGCAAGGCCTGTGGTTCATTATTTACAAGGCCTTCTCATCCCTTATTTTCAGACAATCTGAGATGCTTGGCTGCCCACTATGGCCATGTTATCAATTAGGTTGCATTCTTGTGAGGCCTACCAAGGCATCTCACAAGGACAATTGTAGATACTTCCTATTCTAATTTTTACAGAAGTCTTATTATTCTGTTAAGACTACTTCTTATCCTTTATCAGTTAGTTTCTACCCCACGTAATAGAACTGCTGCAGGAACAACTTCTCATCGACACAGGAGTCTTACTGTTTTTGCAAAGACCATCTCTTATTCCTCCTTATTCCTCTCAATTTCATGTACGTCATATTTGGTATAAAGCTGAATGATCATAAAGCTCAGCCCTCATTTTCTTCTTGGTCTTCCTCAACGGCTGACAGGAGGACTCTGTCTGTTCTGCCTTCAATCCCAATCTACTGCTACTGCATCCTTCTGCCACAGCATCAGTACTGATGATGATGTAGCTGCCATCAAGCAGGGATTGGGTTCAGTGTTGGTTTTGTAGATATTTGTATATATTTCATTTTATTATTATTATTTTCATTAGAGCAGTTTTAGTTTTCTTTTCCAATCCACAAGACTCTTTCTCATTACTTTTCCCTTCCTATTGAGGGGAGGGGTAATAGAGAACATCTATCACTAGGTTAGTTGTCAGCCCAGCTCCAACCCTGGACAACATGGAAAGAGCCATACTGTGGCCTTAAATGAGTTCTCACCATGTGTTTTGTTACTTCAGCGCAGTAAAGAGAGAAAGAAATATCACAATGGAGACAAATGTAGTGCTTCTTTTTATTATACATTACTTTTTATGCACTGTTGAAGTCTCTGAAGGCAATTTAAAGGCAGAGGGAGTTACAGCAAGAGAGAAAATGGTGAAGAGAGGTATTCACCCCTATATGGCAATACTATTATGGAAGCTTTTAGTGTAAACTGCATCATCTCTTTGTGTATAAGCTCCTGCTGAGACTGAATCATAACTAGGACAAAGCACAGCACAAGAAAGCTGATACTGCTTAAATATGTGCTAGATTACTTTCTCCCTCTTTCCTGTATAGTTTAAGGGGTGAACTGCAAACATATCGTGTTCCAAGTATGCAGCACTTGTATAATTCACACAAAGTTTCCTTAAAATCTACAAAAGAGCTCCTGAGCATATGTTGTTATCAACAAAGTGTTTGACAGTAGACTAGAATAAAATAGAAGAAAATGCATTTCTGAGTAGCACTCCTATAGGTTCATTGAAGGCTGATTGTGAAACTACAGTTCCTCGTTAAGCCAAATCACAAAGAAATCCTGAAATCAAACACACAGCAAAGAAATATATAATCAGCTGTTAAAATAGAAAAAGTAAATCACACTCAGAGAAGAACATTTTGCACTATAAAGGCACCAACCAGCAGCTACAGATACTGAAGCAAAAAGGCATTCTCTTCTGTTTCCAAACAATACTCATACACAGGGCCCTGAGATCTGAAAAGATCTGCAGCCTCCCTTTCTATATTAAAAATACAATATTTTGATGCAAAGTACAGATCAAAAATAGTATGTCTGGAAGAGTTTAGCATTGCAATGTTGTGACGGCTTCCTAACCTCCTTGTCAGTAGCAATTGCTAGAGAGGAGCCTGCGGTTTGCTGCATGATATTGTGGGATGTCTGCTGGTTTTGCCTTCAGCATTAGCCCTTTCAGTGATGAACCAGGGCAATCAGAAGCCTGTTTGAACAGAAGAAAAGAATATCTGACAGCAGATTGCAATTGGTGCTCAAATGAATAGTATGAAATCTCAAAGTGAGATTACCACAGTAATGATAACACAGTCATCTCAAAAAGAAGGCTATTATTTTAAGAAATGGAATTCCAGCAGAAAGAAGAGAATAAAGAGATCAGCACCACTGAAACTGTGACTGTCGTATGAAAGGTAAATCTTTAATATGAAACACATCTTTACCTACAGTCATGACATTGGCAAATATGCCTATAATACAGATTTTTGTCTTTACCTAAACCACAAAATGTTAAAATAAAGCGAATCATAATTTTATTTTTTCCCCAGAATCTGAGATAAAGACACAAAAGGGAATTTTTTTATTACTAATATTACTTACTATAATTTAAGATTTATTGTTGCAGAATCATAAGCACAAAGAGCATGCATTGTAACTAAGCAAGACGGTTGTTTTACCGTCTTCATTACTTGGTTATAAAAATAACTGAGTACTTATTTGTATTTATTTTGAACAAGATGCTATCTTTTCTGTGATTTGAAAAAAAGGCTAAGTAGCTCTGGAGGAACAGTGAGAGAACAAACATGAAAGACATTTTTGCCTATTGCAATGTGGCTGAGGCTTCTTGCACTCTATAAAAATGACAAGAACCTAAAGACCTACATGGAACTAAAATGTATTAAACTAATCTGTAATATTCCTTTGTCACAATGTTGGTACCCTGCTGCTTTACAGTAAAAAAAGACAAGCCAAGAAGATTGCTATCTTGTACATCTGTGATTTCATCTTTCTTACACACAATGTAAGCATGCTTTTAGTTTTCTTCAGTATTTTTTTTCCTTAATGGCTAATTAGCTTTGAAACTACCTTTGTCCATTAATTTTAGGTTTGGTTAGAAAAACGGACGCTGCTTTGAATATTCAGTGGTGAGTGAGCCCAAATTAATTCCTTCAATTCTGGCAGAATTGACTATACCTACCAGTAGGTACAGACGCATGTCTGCTGCATAGGAATATATGTCTGTAGAGTCACTTTTTTGTTTTACAAAAAAGAAAATGCTGAATCTTTTGATGCCTTGTATGGCTGTGATTGACCATACCTTGACTAATACTGTCTTAGAGATTGCCAGAGGTCAGAACAGTGGGATATTGAAAAAAGAAAATTTTTGATTGCTTGTCTTAAATGATGCATACATCTGTTAGGTGATGTTCAATAAATGTTTTCATGCATCAAAGTAAAATCAGACCCAGAAAGAGCTAGTGCTGAGAGGCAGGTAGGCTGTGGAATTTACTTCAGAGGGAATTCCCCCCCTCTCTCTATCACTCCTCACCAAGTTCTGCAGAAAAGCCTATGCACTTGTTCCTGCTCTCAGAACCAGACACACAGTCATATTTTGCCAAAACTAAAGAAACATGGTTTTACAGAGGATTCTTTGTTTTTCTAAACATCTCTTGGTTGTCAGTGTTCTTTTTCCAGTGGAAAACTCAGCCTTTTTTTTTTCTGTTCTAACAATTTCCTTTCACTGAAAGAAAAAATACAAAATAAAACAAAAAACCCCAAACCAACATTTCTGCTCCTTTTGAAGTTGCCTTTATAGCACAATGCAACTCCCATTTCACAAGCATAACATCTGACAAGCTTCCCCAACTGACGTTAGTGTGGAAACCACTTCCCGGTGACCAGATGAGCTGTTTCAGACTCACACAGGTTTCTCCTTCGGTCTGCAATTTATTCCCTGTTCATCCAGAGGGATATTCCAGCAACAATTTTTGTGGCTCACATGGTACCTTCCTGCTCCACAACACAGACATCTCTGCTGTCACATTCTGTTTCTGACAGGTGACATGTCTGCCTGAAGATCTTGAGCCATCAGACTACTATATGCCTGAACTGTGCAAATTCCAAGGCTAGATAAGATATAGATGAGAACCTGATTTATTCTAAAAGAGGGGGAATTCATGTGTCCCCCATGCTGCAAGTCCCTCTATGTCTTTATGCCTCAGATGCTTTTTTAATCCTCTTTCCCATGCATACATCTTACCCACATCATACCTTCCTGAACAACACAGCATATTGCAATCAAAAAGCAGGACTATGCACCAGTCAAAGAGCTGAATGTCTGCCATTGCCTTGCTCCTCAAGAAGAAAATACTTTATGTAGATATTCCTCATCACTCATAGAATATTTTGTATTGTATTTGATAGATGAGAAAGAGGTAAAGAAAGCTAAATGAAATGACACTAGTCTGGAAAACCAGATAACTACAGGGAAAAATGTATATTTTGGGCTTTTTTCTAACCAAAGTGTGCGGCAGTGCATCCCCTGACCTGCCACTGGAGGGTTGAGGTTTACAGACTGTGAGCTGAGCAGCACAGAGAACAGCACAGCTCAGAGTGATATGATCTTGAGGAGGTGCTAAGTGTGTGTGCATGTCTGTGCTCAATGACTTTTGTGATTTCCCCTTCGTGAATCCATGATAACTTCTGATAATCCTCTTTTCCTCCACATGCTTAGACAATGACTTCCAGAATGAGCTGTTCCATCACCTTTCTAGGGATGGAGGTGAGGCTGACTGGCCTGTAATTTTGTGAACCCTCCTTCTTGCCCTTTTTGAAGACTGGAGTGATATTGGCATTCTTCCAGTCCTCAGGCACCTCTCTGGCTCTCAATGATCTTTCAAAAATGATGGAGAGTGGCTTAGCAATAATACCAGTCATCTTCTTCAAAACTCATGGATGCATCTAGTCCAGGCCCATGGATTTGTGGTTGTCCAGCTTGCCTAGATGATCTGTAACTCAATCCTCCTTGACCAAGTGAGAGTCTTCCTTCCTCCAGACTTTCTGTCTTACCTCCAGAGACAGGGATTACCGAGGGCTGGCCTTAGCAATGAAGGCCAAAGAAAGGAAGCATTCATTTCAGTAGCTCCACCTTGCCTGTATCCTCCATCACCAGAGCACCCACCTCATTCAGCAGCAGGCCTAGATTTTCCCTAGTCTTCCTTTTCCTGCTGATAGACTTTAAGAAGACCTTCCTGTTGCCTTTCACATCCTTTACCAGATTTAATTCCAAGAGTGTGAAACCTCCAAGACAGACAATGGCACAGCAACTGTAGCAAGCCCAGCTGGTGACATGTTTTTTACCCATGGAAATCTCACTGGTAAGATATTGCCATAAGATTAGAGCTGCAGGATTGTTTATCCTTGCAAGGGTAGCTCAGCAGGACTAAATCTTTTCTAAGATGGCCAATACAATCTGCATCAGCACTCACACTTCCTGATACAGGCAGCACAGAAGGATTTAAAATAATCAGCAATTCTGGTGCAATCATTTGCTCACATAACTTACGTAATTAAAACTCATATGCTAGAACGCAGGTTTACTGAAGCTTTTTACAAAAATCTCTTGTTCAGTTTGTTGGGTTTTTTTCCCCCAGGTAGCAATTAAGAATTTGTGACTGAAGCCTACCTGTTACATGCTTTATGGTGTTTTTCTAATACTGCAGTGGTTTCCTATTACAAATTGCTCTGTTGCCAGGTGTCCTGTGAAAAGGACATGGATCCACCAAGCAGATCAAAGATATATTTTAAAATTTCCAAAGCAGATGTAGCAGTTTAACAGGATAATCTATCATGTACTAGTGTTTTGCAAAGACATGGGAGTTTTTAAAAACAAATGCCGCCAGTGAGATCTGATACCATTTATTTGTTTAGATGACAGTTTTGTCAAAGTTACAACTGAAGTTATACAGAGCAGGATGACCTCCTTCTTTGCACTATAAAAAATAATAATCTTTACAGAATATATAGAGAATTTAGACAACAAGTTACTAACCTGATTCAAATTAATCGATCTGACTGCTAACTATATTTCTCTGACTCGATGAAAGTCAGGCAAAAAAACCCTGTGACCCAAAAGAATTACAATGAAGATACTTCTTTGTCTTCCACAAAAAAAGGCAAAACGTTCTGTACTATGAGATATGCATTAGCCTAGGCATCACTCAGGTAACCAGCACTGGGTGCACAGAAGGGACTAACTCATTCCCTGTCTCAGTTTCAGTAAACTTGCATTCTAGAATATGAGTTTTAATTACATAAGTTGTGTGAGCAAACAATTGCACCAGAAATAGCCTTCTGTGATGGTGTGATTAGCGGGCTAGATCAAAGGAGAGCAGTGGATGTTGTCTACCTGAACTTCAGCAAGCTTTTTGACATTTTCTCCCATAACATCCTCATAGGAAAGCTTAGAAAGTGTGGGTTAGGTGAATAGACAGTGAGGTGGCTTGGGAACTGGCTGAATAACAGAGCTCAGAGGATTTGTGATCAGCATAGCTGTCCTGGTTTGACCAGAAGAACTAAGAATTTGTTAGGGTCAAAAGAACAATCTCTTTGAGAGGGCCTCCGAGATGCCCCCTCTCCCCAAATGGGGANTTCGGCAAATTCCTTCGTGGGCAAAGGAAGGGGGGAGAAGAGAAGACCAGCCACGGCTTTTTCTTAAAGAGGAAGCGTCTCTGTCCCTTGTCTGTTTAAAAACAGACACGCCTAATTTCTTCAAGGGAATATGACATACAAATGTCAGAGGATCCCCTGATGTCCCTTTCTCTTCAATTTTAGTCTCCCTATGACAATAGCAGAATATTCAACAGCATGAATTTTTACATAAATAATGTGTTGAATTCATTAGATATATTCTTCCAGAGAGCCATAGGGGATTTCCCACTTAGAATCACAATGCAACTTTTAAGATATTGAGGGCTGCACTCATGTTAACATTTTTGTTTGGAGGATCCTATTTTCCAGAGCCCTGTAGTGTAGCTGGTGCAGATTCTGTATGTATTATTCTGTATTAGTCTTCAACTGCAAAAATAATACCTTGTGTTCCAGCACTCATCCAGGAGTTTGTTACGTTAGTTAATTTTGAAAATGTGCTGACGTAGGAAATTACATACCAAAGAAAAAGAATATCTTGTGTATGAGTTATAATGTGGAAAAAATCAAACTCATTGAAATAAGAAGGTGCACATATATTTTCAAGGATAGGTTTTGTATAAAGATAGTTTTGGCTTCAGGCTTTAAAAAAACAAAAAAATCCACATGCCTCTTTTAGATATATTTATGAAATGGCCTTTCATTGCAAATATCATTGCTGTGCACATCTGAATCAACATCCCTTGTTTTCACTGTGATCTTTTCAGAAAGATTTCACAAACCCTACTTGAAGTTAGGGTCTAACCCTTGACTTGGGTTTCTCTGTGCTTCTCCTATAATAATTTCCAATGTGAAACTGAAGCAGCAACTGTGGGAACTTTGTAGGTCTGTGTTGCTTGTTCAAATCCAACAACTGCAGTTTTAAATTTTCTTTCCAAGCAGTGGAGTTCCACATTCTTGCCAAGACTTGCTACAGCTATGTTTTCCATGACCAGACAAGGATAACAAGATATTTGCAACAGCATTCTCCACATCTGAAACACAGAAGTACACTTTAAAAGAGATTGCTTAGCTGGCAGTTGGCTATCTGACCCTTTTCTGCTAAAAGAAAAATAGCCAATAGCTCCAGCCAGCCTGTCTTCTGTCTGCATCTTTGTACAGGGTGAATATCTGCATAAAGTGCTCATGAACTGTATGGGTTTGTGCATGGGAATGTCTGTGAATAGTGTTTTGTACAGAGTAGAAGCAGAAGGGTTATCATCTCCAGCTAAACATATCTCTTTCATCTGTGAGTAGCACCATGTTGCTAAACCTTTTGTTTCTGGCTCTCTGGTATAGTCTCATAAGTCTATTTTTTACCCTAGTAATTTGCCAGCATCCTTTGCCCATATGCAGTCAGTTGCTCAGTATGTTCAAGTGACCTGCAAGGCTTTGCAAGGCTTTGCAAGGTAATGGCCTGATTTGCAATAAAGGCAGGTGAAACTCTTGAGAGCATTAGGGAAAGAACATCAAATGGAGAGGAAAGTGCAGCACAGAGGTATAAGGTGAACAGAGGAGCTTAAGCATATATATGACTGGGATAGCAAAAACTGCTAATGCTGATACAAGTTATCTGGGGTGGACTTGATATGTCTTCTACTAAATCTGTCTTCTGCATAAGTAATATGATGGATGGTCTGCAACCAGAGGTGGATGTGACCAAAAGATTGCAAGATTGATAAGTGACTGTCTGATGAATGTATTTTATTGTATTTAATATATAAAACAATGTAACAGTCTTGAAAGTATTGCAGTCCCCCAGACAGTCCCATGTAACCTGGAAATACAGAATATGGTAGGGCTACAATCTTAGAAAAGCCCTTAGGACAAGCTAAGGACCTTATTAGCCACAGCTGAATTGTGCAATTCAACGCAGAGAAGCATGCAGAAGGAAGAAGCTGAATTTCAGAAAGCAAGGGAAGCAGAGTGAGTTTTCATAGCCTACTTCTGGGGAAAGAGCTTTATATGCCTAAGGCAGAGGACCATGGACAGAGGAACAAATTGTCACACCCTTTTTTAGCATTGAAACTGATGAAAAGTCTCTGGGACTGCATCTCCCACAGAGCTAGAAACAATTTAGGGGCTGATAGAGTCAAGTGCTAGGACATGGGGGTGCCCTGTGCTGAGCAGTGCAGAGCCAGCTCATGAATTTTGGAAGCCATATTTTGTCACTGTACTCTTCAGCAGAGGCACAACCATGCATAAAATTGCACAACTCTCCAGGGGAACTATAATCCTTACTATTTGTGTCTAGCAAGACAGAGATGTAGGATTTAACTGTTATATATTCACACCTCACAAGACCAGGCCAGCTGCGTTCATCTGATGCAAGGTCTTTAATTGCTTCTGTGACTATATTGCAGCACAGATGTACCCAAGACAGCTTTAAATTAATGAGCTTGGTCAATGCTAGCAATCATTCAGGTACTTCTCTTATTTCATAGGTGGGTTTTACACACTTTGCTGAGCTCCCTGCTATAAGAACCTGAATTATCTGCTATAAAACTGATTTAGATATGACTATACTATATGGTAGTTACTGTGGTGCAGCCTTGTTCAAAACATCATTGCTTAGAGAAGCTTTTTAAATGGATGCACCTGAGATATTATTCCTCCTCTCAGGCTATGTTTGGGCAGTGAGGAAGCATCAATTAATTTATCTGCTCTAAGAGCAACACTTCAGCTATCCTGAATTGATGTGAATTTCATATCACATTTTTATGCCGGTTTATGGTTAATAACAACATTTACAAAGGTTTTCCCTTGTTTGAAAGAGCTGTTAATCAGTCTGACCACATACCCCAGCACAGCATCAGCGGGGGACTGGCAGAACAGGGTATGTTCATGGGAGTGTGATTACCAGCAATGGCAGCTGAGCTATGGGAAGATAGAAGCAGTTCTGCTAAAAATCTTCATAAAGCTCAAGCAATGGTCACAGAAATGACCATTTACGTCCTTGTGTTTTACACAACCATTTTGTACAATTCAGTTACTAGAACCAGACTGAACTAGGGTTTGAGAATTAAGACTGTGAAATGCCAAAAATAGATTAGACTGTGATCAGTCTACTTTAAAAGTCAGGGTATTAGAAAATGCTGTTATAAAATGAAATTCGAGACAGACAATGAGGCATGATGGGAACAAAACTCATCTGGAGTGCCTGGAATTATTTAGGAGGAAGGTGCAAGAACTTGGAGCAGACTGAACAGCACAGAGCAGCTTCTAGTTGTTGGAGGCTGTTTCAGATACTGAACAACATAGTCAACCCTTGGGTCTCCCCAGCTTGTCCAGATGAGGTGGTTTCACTGTCCCACAGGCTGGCTGGCTGCTGGGGTCCCTGCCAGTCCTGCTCCTGGTGCCAGGAGGCTGACGGAGTTCACAGGAGGCAAGGGCAGTACCTATATATCTGGACAGGTTGTAAATGACCACTGAGCTGCAGCAGTGACCTCTTTATAAAGGCAGGGTTGAACCAGGGAGATACACAGTGCTATCATTCAGAGTCTTCCCAAGTGGCACAGGAAAAGAGAGAAATAAAAGCCACTATGCCAGTCCTGAGGAGATTGCTTTACTATACAAGTTCTGGATAGAAAGAAAAGCCTTTTTTTGCTCCAGTTTCTTTCATATAATACTCATAAATCAGCATAAAGAAGCTGCAAAATTAGTTGCTTTCTGAAGCAATTGTTACAGGGGTGAGTATATAATCATGCCTTAAAAGAGCCATGATTTCTGAAGCATCTCCATAGCCTGATTTGAGCCATTTATTTCTTGAAATAAGCTTTCTGTACCTAATGGAAAAATGGAAAATGGATATCTCTGTAGAGGTATAAAGATCTGATTGCATTTTATTTTTTAACCCATCTGGTGCCAGTATTTTGTTGGTTTATGGAACCTGCTGAAGCAGGACAGGACTGCAAGCTGACAGTAAGTGAGAAAGGAGATGGCTGACAAGAAGAGGAAGTGTACATGGGGTTTTACTGTACAGAGAAATTCAGCAAAGAAATTCATATACCAGCTGTGTTGTGTGGAGGGAGGTCAGTGACATTCAGACAGACAGAAATTCTTAGTTCTTCCATACTTAGATTACAACAATCTAACCCATGCTCACTCTTCCCTCCTAGACCTGTGTCCACCCTTTCCTTCTAGTTTTATAGTATAATGTAAGACACTGTCCACCACAGAAAGCTGGTGTGACTGTTTTCATAGGGTTTTAGAGCAAGATGCAGATCTCTACATGTAATTTGAAGTGTAAATTTGCTGGTTCTTCCAATGACTTTCCTTCTAGTGAAATCCCATGAAACACTTGAGTTCCAAGGGGAAAACAGTGGAGTTTCTTCTCCCATCAAGACTGAATATGAAGTACACAATAAAGGCCAAGCCCTCTATCAGGGAAGATGGGGAGTCAAAATGGTCATTACTGAAAGGGGCACTTCTATCTGCCCACCATGATTAGACAGGTAACATCCAGTCAGGACAACTCCACAACCAAGAATCAATCCAATTAAAAACAACCTGAATGTGGACAAATGACATTTTAAGTAAATCAATTACTTCTGTAGCCTGATTTCATCCCATGCAGACTTGCTTTGTTGATCTCACTGCCTCTCACTAGCAAACAGAAGTAAATATGTCCTTTTATGTCTTAAAAGTGCCTTTTAAAAATTGTTAGTCCTAAGCGTTCTCTCACAACACTCCTGTGTTGTTTTCTCTAAATAGTGATTATCCAGTTCCAACTCCAGTAATAATTTTTTATATTTATTTCTAACTACAGAAGTTGTAATCTTTACAAGATGTTGTGTCATCTAATCTCCACATAATGCTCAGGTTAGAATGCCATCATAGCTATATCCTAGCCCCACAATTAACGTCAGATAATCTACTTCCCTTTAATATGACTGCTTAGGTTGCAGCAGCCCCTGCACTACGAGGAAGCATATCTCCACCTCTGACATGGGATGTAATATTTTCACCTGATTGAAAATATATCTGCGAAATGCTAGGTAGAGTGAGACTCTAACTTGCATAGGTTTAAACAAAGAAATGCCATGTAAGATGTCATGCTGCCTTCTTCCTTCATTTCTTGAGGTCTCTGCTCTCACCAATTTCAGGAAAATCAAGGAAACTACACTATGTATAAGAACATTGATTAGTTTGATGGTTTTGATTTTTTTTTTAATATTATGCTTATGAGCTTCTGACATTTGCAGAAACATTTTACTAGGTGTGATCAGGAATTAAATTGTCCCTGCCCTCCAACAATTACCTCCAATAGAAAAACTCTAAGTTAATCACAGTATTTGCAAACTCAACCTCATTGTTCATAGGCTGAATCTTTTCCAGTAAAGTGTTATCCACTGAAATTGAGAGTTTACAGGATGTGCATTTGAAGCAGGTATTTCTTAGTAAGAAATACTGGCAAGAATACTCTAATTATTATTTTCTAATTAAACTAGGCTTTCTGAAAAGTTTAATCGTGACATTTTAATAACTTCAGTCCATATTGATATCTCAAGGACACACTTGTGACAAGCCACTTGTGACTGTAAAGGATGTTTTCCCAATTAGAAAATCTCTTTTTAAGGGATTCTCCTAAATGACATCTACTTTACAGAGGGATGTCGGCTAGAATATAATTTGTTTCCCTGGATGCACAGTCTCATAATTCAGCAGGTAGCCCTTTCAAATTTTTTTATTATAAAATTTTAACCTTAGTGCCACGAGTTGACAGTGTCCAACACAAAAAACAGAATTAAAAAAATTATTATTACAATTAGTTGTTGTCAACCCATGGAAAATTTATAGACATACTGGATTCAATAAGCAGTATGTCTGGTGCTTCAAAATATTCCCTGCATTAAGTGCAGTGCTGCTGGATTACATTTAGGGTTTGCTTTCATTCTGCCTTTGCAAATTGTATGTGTGGCCCCTTACATGGACTTGGACTTCATTATGTTAGGTATTGCCTAGACAAAAGAAAAATGACAGGAACTATCCCTAGTGGCCTACAAATAAATACACATAAAAACTGCTTATGAATGCAGACAGATGAGGGGGTAAAAAGAAAAGTAATGAAATGTCGCAGTGCGAGACGGAGACTCGTTTGATNAACAATATTAGTGAGTTTGATAGCCAGCAGAATCAACACAAAAAAACCCCAAATAATTCTTACATTCTTTGAAAGTTTTCCAGCAAGTTTGAAAAATTAATCTGAATGAGAATGATTTGGTAATTTTGCAGATGTGTCCACTATATTCTTATCAGGTACAAGGAACATAAACAGAGAAGGAAGACAACATTTAAAGACTGGAAGGACAATGTGGACCATTTGGTAATGACAGCTTTCTCCTCAGCACAGAATGCTAATAGAGTTGTGATTGTTCATGAGGGGCCTTGAGGACGAATACTTCATCTTTGTTGAAATGGATAAAAAAATAATGGAGAAATGCAGATCAAGGAGTGATGTTAATGAGTATTGGACCAAAAATAAAAAGATCTTGTGGCTGTATTAAATTCTTCACTTGGCAAGTGGTGGTAATAATCAGACCAATATTGAATAATATTGATTCCAAACAAATCCGGAAGGTCAAAACCAGAAGGAAGCATTTTAATCGTAGTGCATGTTTCTGTCTGAAACTATGTTTTGAATTTATGAAGTTATTTCAATTTGGTTTCTTACTATGCCCTGAAGATAGTTGCTGTTGCTGAAACTTGATGGGATCAGTCCCATGACTGAAGTGTGACTCTGGATGGCTACAGGCTGTTCAGAAGGGAAAGGCAAGGAAGGAGGGACAGAGGGGATAGAGTATTAAGAGCTGTCCCTGAAGAATAACCATAAGAAGGTTAAAAGCTTGTGGGTAAGGATTAGAGACTGAGGCAACAATGGGAACTTCATGATCGGAGAACAAAGGCAACAAAGGGAGCCTTTCTACAGCAGTTGCAGAGAAGGCTGAGATAATGAATGCTTTCTTTGCTTCAGCCTTCACTGCCAAGGTCAGCGCTTGGGAATCCCTGACTCAGGAGACCAGGGAAAATGTCTGGAGAAATTAAGACTTTCCCTTGTAAGCAGAACTGGATTAGAAACCATTTAGTCAAACCTGACACCCAGAAGTCCATGTGTCCTGATGGGATGCACCTATGAGGGAACTGATGGACATCATTGCTAGACCACTCTCAATCTTGTCTTTTAGAGTTCCTGGCAGTCAGGAGAGGTGCCTGAAGCCTGGAAGAAAGCAAATGTCATCCCAGTCTTTGAAAAGGACAAGAAGAAGGACCCAGGGATTTATAGGCCCGTCAGCCTCATCTCAGTCCTTGGAAAGGTGATGGAACTGGAACAGCTCATCTTGGAAGCAGGCAATCATTAAGCATGTAGAAGATAAGATAGTGATCAAAAGTTCTCAGCATGGATTCATCAAAGGGAAGTCAAAGGGCGAGGAGGTGGAGTTGCTCTCTACGTG
>VWZO01014039.1:0-21077 GCA_013396975.1 Bucco capensis
GGCGGGTAGAGCCGGGGAGCCCGGGGGCTCCTCCGCCTCCCGGGCCGGGCCGCAGTCTTGCGGCGGTGCCCCGGCCAGCTCCATCCCGCGGCGCGCTGCCTCGACCCCGCTGCCGCCCCCGCTCCCCACCCGTTGCCATGAGAGCGGAGAGGCGGACGGGCCACACGAAGGGCCAATCGCTGTCAGGCGGTTACCCCACTCGCTCCGCCCCGGCGGAGATGACGTTCTGTAGCCTCCTCGGCCATTTTGGGAGCGGGCAGAGCCGCCGGCCTCCTCCGCGGAGGCCATTTCGGAAAGCGCGGGGAGGCCATCTTGGAAGCGGGCGGCGGTGGGCGGGAAATCCCTCCTCTAGGTGGAGGCTGCTAGCGCCTCAGGTCGGTCATGTGGGCCTGGCGCTGTCTGAAAGCCACCGAAACCCGCCCGCGTGGCTTAGAAATTAAATCTATTCCTTATCGCGTGGTAGAGTGATTTTAATGTGAAGCAGGTGCCTTTACAAAGACAAAGCCCTGCTCTCAGCCTCAGACCACATGTCAGTTCTTCATTTTCCTCTCCCTTGTCCAGTAATGACCAATTTAATAGCCTGGACTAAAGTCCACTGTTTAGTTTGATTAGTTTCTGTATTTTCTTGAATTATTAATTGAAAGCTGCCTGGAGGCCCATGTAGGGGTATGCAGCTGGCAGAGCAGAGCTGGGCCTCTGGCTCCAAGGGAGAGCAAGGGGCACGTTGACTGCAGGGCTCTTTGGCCCTAAACCCTCTGGGTGTGCTGGAAACGTTTCCCAGGACATGTGTTTCCATGATCTAGTCAGTGTCACACAGTTTCAGGTGAATATCATCCTGCTGGAGTCACTCCAATCTCTGTATTTTAAACACACATATTGCCCAAGTGAGTCAGAAGAGGAAAATACCTTTTAACAGAGTACCACTTTTACAATGTCAATAACGCAATGATTAGTATTACCATCAGTGACATGAATCTGTCACCGTGGCAGTTAAGAGGCAATGAAACTGAGAACATTGGAGCGAAGAGGCTGTTGTCTGTGGAGTAGCAAACCGATGGCTTTACGGGATGCAAAGGCGCAGGGCAGCGCGGGCAGGCGGTGGCGCTGTGCCCTGGGAAATCAATCAGCCTTGGCTGCACGGGATTCCAGGTCAGGCGCCAGGCTTGGGAAAGAAAAAAACCAACAAAACAGCAGGAATAATCAGGGCTCTGTGAGGAGCTGTCACTAGAGTCGCGCTTCTGAAAAGGGGCAGGACTGAAACTGGACGTCAGAAGAAATTGTTTAAATGAAAGCAAAATATAAATAAATGCAGCAAGAAACTTGAATTTCCAGTTATCTGTGAGTTAAAAGAAAAATGTTGTGTCAAGACTAAGCTCCTGACTGGGGAACTCAGACCAGGAGGAGATATGAATATATCTTTTACTGTGCTAGATCAGGTTCTAGGAACATCTGGATTAACATCTCATTTTTACCTCACGTGCTTCCTGGTATTTTACTGCCAGCCCCTAGATGAACATTTTTTAACATATATTAGAGATTTACCCTCACCAATGTCAGCAGTGCTAAAGGAAAGCTAGGGAAATAGTTAAGACAGGCCAAGATATTAAGAGGCTTTGGAGCATGGGAAACACCAAACAAAATGATTGCAAAGGAGAAATATTTTTATATCTAATTATTATATATCCGTATTTCTTACAGGCTAATAATGTACTAGTTGTTTCTTTACCAGAGAAACTGTAATACATCAGATAGCTGGTTTGCACTGTATTGTATGGATAAAACCTTCATTTCATGTTGAGATAAATAGAGATGGTCTATAGTGTGCAGCATGAAGTCAGACTGTACATGGTGCTCAGGTACTGCAAGGTAGGGGAGTAAAGTATAGGTTGAGTAATAAGGTAGCAAGATAATGCAGAAGGAGAGTGTATCCTGCTGAATACTGCAAGCTGGGTCTAGCAGCAGGACAGAAAATACATTTAACTTTAGATAATCTGTTCCCTGTGAGGAGGAGAGGGGAAATACAAAGTTACTGTGTTCTTGTTTAAACACAAGCTTATTTCTGGAGACCCTTGCCCAGAGGGAGTTGCTGTTAGGAACAAATTGTTACTATCTTGTAATAACAAGAGAAAACGAATGTGTATTCTTTCTAGGAGAACTGTAGATCTGTTAGGCAAACAACTTCACTCTCATTTATCCTAAATCATAACTTACTGGGTCACTGTACCATGACATGGTTAGGCCAATGTTCGTGTGTGGAAATACACATCTTCCCATGATGTGCACAGGGAACTGTGAGACCCAAGGATGAGTCTGTAAGAAAGAAATTATACAGATGGAGACCACTGATGAGTAACATACTGGAGTATTGCTCCAGAGATCAGCCTGAACTGTGCCAGCAGGTACCCTGCATGGATCTGCAGGAATATTCCCACTGAAAACCTAATTCTAAGAATTATACTTTCCCAGACAGTAAAACAAATAGCATGAGTTTCACATCATGATAATGTGCTGATTCAAGCAACTCATATTGAAGGTGAACTGTACTGCCAGCTTGTGGTACACAGAATCCATGAGTTAGACATGCAAACATATCAAGCTTATGAGTTTAATTTTTTTCTTAAATCATAAACTTGACTACTTCTAGTAAGTTTTCTGATTACTGAGTCTGGATCAAAATTTCTAGCTTTTATCTAGCATCATAGGGACAATAAATATATTCTTTTCTACAGTTCTCCTTTTTAAAGATAGCCAAGACAAGGAAAACATTAGGTAGCATGTAATTTGCAAGAAGAACATACAGTATTTTAAAATATCATATAAAACTGGCCTCCTGCCAGGGGCAAAATAAGAATTATTTGCAGAAATACTTTAATAACCATTTTGAAAAAGAACACATTCCTCAAGCTATTTTGTATATATATATATAAAAGTTACTCACTAAGACATATGCATTTGTGTGTGAAGTCAGTTTTACTTTCACAAATCAGTAAGAAAGCAATGCTTTATAAAAGGAAAAATCAGAAGAAAATATATCTAGCAAACAGACTCCACTTGGAAAATGTGAGTGGTGTTGTTATGTTTCAGCCTGGGTTTAAATCTGTATACATCAACCTATGCTCCCAATGTTTATGTTAGACCACTGAAGATTTGTGGTTGACCTACATAGGCAAACAAAACATTTGCTGCATACTTGGGATGGGGGGATTTGCATGATAGAAGATGATGCAAATATGCATAATTGTAGATGACATTTTTCATTCCTGAGTCCTGCTGCACAGAACTTTGGAACTAGCCATGCATGAAAGAGGCTTGCAATTCTAATGGGCAGATTGCCTGGCCATGCTGCTAAGCTGAACCTCCAAGACATTAAGCCTCTGTTTCTTCTCAAGCAATACAAATCTGGTGTAATCATCTAACCAAGCAGCCTTATACTCGCAGAGGACATGTATGATACTGACTGAGGGGGCTGAAACAATGACAGCTCCACATGTCACCTCTGAGTTCATGTCATGTGGCAGCTTCAGAGGCACAGTTAAAGATCTTGAAGAGTTTTCTCCATTTCATTCAAATTCCCAGTACAGCAGAGTACACAGTTTCAGTCAGTAGGACATAATTTATCTATTTTTGCCTACACAGAAGCATTTATAGGACATGGTTGGTGCTCTGAGGCTTACCTAGTTAAAGATTTTAGTTTATTGCCTAGTCATCATGAGTGATAGTTATCTGACATAAAACAAACAAGAGGAACTGCAGGTCAAAACACATTTCTAAACTACTTCGTTATCTTTATTTTGATAATTTACCTGTATCATCATCATCATCATAGTTGAAAAGGAGCTTCAAGATCATCAAGTCAAACCAACAAAGCATGTGGTCTGTATGGGGATCAAGCCCACGACCTTAGCATTATTAGCACCACGCTCACTGGCAATGGTTGGGGTTTCTGATTTGGTCCCATTTTTTCTGTTAGAAGGAAACTCAAGATCAATTCCTTTAAAAGAAGACTAGGCAGTTACACAGTGAGGAATTCAGTTCCTAAATCTCAAAGGGCACACTGCAATTCTGCCAGCATGATAGTACACTGGAGACTTTGCTATGAAAATGGCATCAGGAGAAATGTGATAATAAAGTTGATAAAGTTATATGACAAAACTAGATTAGCTAAGGTGGTAAGCATGCACAGATCTCTCAGGTCTTACAGGTGTGATATGGAAGTGATTTCCTGTAACAGAGGATTTCTCTGCCATTACTGGATATCTGTCTGGTTGTTCTCAGCATGTCACATCTTAATCATTTAAAATCTTTGCAGCTCTGCTGTGCAGGAATAAGTGATTAAAATGGTTAGCAGAAGGGAGGAAAATTCCTTTGCATCAAGATTAGGTTTGCTTTGGAAAGCATGCAGTGCCTCTGCAACTCCTTTATCTGAGTTGTCAAGGTGGGTTTGGAAAAAACCTGACAGGATCAGACAGAAGCAACAGCTACCTTCCCTGCAAACCAAGTGACAAAATGATTAAAGAAGACCCTGCATAGAATTCCCACTACTTGATCCACACCACATTTGAGGTGTCTTCAAAAAATTAATCTACAGAGGAAGAGGGATTGCCATGTACAGTAAATGTCAATGCAGATAGAAATGCGCAGCCATGTGAGAGAAAGTGAAGGAAAGAAATCTTAGTAGCCTATGCCTGAGAAAGAAAGCTGATATAAACCTGTTCTCTGCAAAAAGACTTGAAGCTGTGAGCCAAGAAGCTGTCATTGGTGCTTCACTCCTACTGTGTTCAGAGAAATGGGACTTTCTATGTATGCTTTGCACATCAAAGGAACAACTAGCTCAGTACCTCCATCTGATGCAAACACCCACTATGAAGTTTGGCTAACTGCTTGCGTCAAGAAGGGGTAATGCTAGTAGGGGTTTGTTTATACTAAATCCGTGACAATGTATTGTGTAACTTTTTAATTTCACATATTTACCCAGTTTTACTATCCAGAAGAAAAGGCATATAGCTTTCTTACTTGCAAGGGAGTCAATTTTTTTTTTGTCCAGCATACTAGAAAGTTAACAGCTTTTTAACTTTAGCAGCCTTCAAACTCAATTCTCAGACACAGATCCAAACCATTAACCTTACAAAAGCTAAGCCCTATGAAAAGCTCACAGAAGTTAATCAACATGGAATATTAAACACCTCCATTCAATTGTGATCTAACACAAACTGACACTGCAAGCTTTATTAAATCACAGTTGCTTTACTTTTCTCCGGATTCCCATGAGGTATTTCTTTCCCCTTACCCAAAGGATTTTATAATCTGTGGGATACTGGAGAGCACCAGAACAGAAATCAAAAGGCCATTCTCATTATTTCATCCTGTTCTTTCCATCAGATTAAAAAAAATGTAACTATCCCAAGTGAAGCCCATGTGCTCCCACTTCTAAAGGAATGCTCTTGTGGCAATGGGAGGGTAATGAGGAGGAACTTTCAGTAGCTCAGCTCCATGGCAGGTTCATGCATGCCTCAGTTAAAATGCAGTATTGCAGAATCAGTGTAAAGACTCACCAGCAGTGGCTGTGTTAGTTTTTCCCCCTTACTAGTTGAGTTTTGCTGGCGTTAGCATCAAAGACACACAAGCATAGGCTGACTGGGTGTCATCTCCTCCTCTTTGAGCTTAGGAGACCCAAAGGACTGAATCTTGCTTAATCAGTCCAAGGACATTAGCACACAAAATCTAGGTTATTCATTCAGGTCAGCAGGTATTTTTTAAATCAAGATTTGTAGATTAGAAAAGTGCCATGAAATATTCTAAGTATACAATAGACAATAGCATAAAGATCACACAAAAATCACCGAAAAGAAACTAAACTGAGAAATCTACAGGTGAGATGTGTATCTAGAGTAGCATATTGAACAGAAACCAATGAATTTATATACTTGAAACAAAACCCATTTTGAGTTATACTCTATAAAAGAGGGATTAGCATAAACATGTGAATATTTAAATGAGAGAGCAATGTAACATTCTCACTTGAAAGAAAAAAAATAAGCCTGTCTGAGAACAGAAAAACTTGGCAAAGGCAGAAGGCTGACCACAGAACCCATCCCAGCACAAGTGCCAGAATGAGTTTCTAATACCACAAAATACTTAAACATGTAGGCTCACAGTCAGTGAACTAATATTAATTCTTTGGGCTTTCTCTCCCTCTCTTAATTACAAGTTTCTGGATTTTTGGCTCCTGCCCATCTCCCACTGATTTACAAGTATTCAGAGGTGCCAAGAAACTCAGGATGATTATGCTCCTGAGATGGAGACAAGGAGTTGTGCACTGTCTGCCTGTGGCCAAAATGTTCTCTCTTGCTAATGTGAAAGGGATATAAAAGGTAGTGTCCAGCAACATTCAATCATCTTGGCTGTGGACTTAGTTGTATGACAAAAAATTATAATTGATCACTCAAAAAATTAACTCTAGGAAACCCAGATGAGATCAGTTGGAGCACATATAAGACTCCACGCAATTCCCATTTCTGATCATTCCTGTGAAGGGCAAAGAGCGTGGCTGTACTAACAGTCAGAAGACAAGTCTTGGGTCTTGCCATCAGAGCTGTGCATGGGCCTCATCCCTTACTGTGCTGGTACCTGCTGAGAGCTCAGGCACATTGAGCATCTCAGAGTGGCATCCTCAAGGGCTCACCTGCGTGCTGGCAGTGCCTCACCACAGAGTCAGAGCTGGAAACAAGACCAGCCAGAGTGCACGTGTACAGCGCTCCTGTACCCACAGCAAAAATCCTGACAATATAGAGTCAGTCAGTGGACATCAGCTGTGTGAGAGCCTTCTGACAGAGGGCACATAATAATTATTAGAAGAGCTGCAGGTCACAGTAACATTGGACACGCATAACAGTTCTAGTCAACCATTCTTGTGCAGGAACTGTAGTGAGATCCTAGATCATGGTGTACACTGTCATTTTAGAATTTCTAACATGGGAAAAGGAGCAAATGCTGTTGACCTGATATGGTGTCACTTACACTGTCCCAAAAAAGCAAACAATTTTATTAAGATGAGACTATGTCTAACCCTTGTACAGTGCTGCAGCTCACAGCCAAGGCAGCATCACCTACTCCAAGGCGTGCTTGGGACAATTCCTTGCTCCACATTTACACCTGAGAACCAGGTTTTGGTATTTTTGTGCCATCAGAAGTTATGCCATGGTATTGCTCTGTATTAACACAGCACCATCAGACCAGGACAGCCCCAAATATGCAAGAAGACAAAACCTCCACAAGTCGAACCTCACTACGATGCTTCAGGGGTTTATTGCCAAGCTTACAGAGAAGACTTCGCAAGACAAAACCTTCCTTCCAGATCCACGGAGCTCAGCTCCTTCCCGAGGGCCCAGGCCAGCTCTCATCGGGTGCCCAGGGCAATACCGAACCCGGGATTACCCAAACAGAGGTTCACAAGGCCCGGAGCACCGGCTGCTGCAGCGTGTGGCTCACCTAACACCGGTCGGTTCGGCGAACCTCCGCGCTGCTACAGCCGAGCACGGCCCCGTAGAGGAGGTGCCCTTCCCTGGCGCGACCGGACCGCGCCAGCCAGCAGCCCCGGGGCCAGCGGCCGGGCGAGGCGGGGCGGCCCCGGGCAGGGCGGGCTCCCACCGCCCCCCGCATCACATGAGGGAACTTCGGGCCAATGGCGCCGCGGCGGGGGCCGGGGCCGCGCTCGCACCCGCGGACGCTCATTCAAAACGCGGCCGGGCTCGGGCACCGGCAGCCCCGTACCCCTGTGCCGGGGCTCCGCGGGGGCCGGGCGCTGTCGGTGGGGATGCCCGGCGGGGCCGCGGCCTGAGGCGGCTTCCCCCCCGCCGCCATGCCGGTGAAGAACCGGTACAACCTGGTGGACGATGGCTGCGATTCACGCGTCCCGCTGCACAACGAGGAGGCCTTCCAGCACGGCATCCACTTCCAGGCCAAGGTGAGCCCCGGCCGCGCTCCTCCAGCCCCGGGCGGCGGCGGCGGGCCCGGCGGGGCCCTCGGCCCGGGGGTGCAGCAAGATCCCCTTTCCCTGCCTGTCAGAGCCCCTTCCCAGCTCCAGGGTCTTCGGCAGAGGCTTACCCGGGCAGGCTCCCCCAGCAGCGCTGGGCACTCCTGGCCCTATCCTGTTGCAGAGCGACCCTGGGCGCCGCTGCCACCGGTGGGGCACGTACTGGCCACGGGGCTGATGGCACCGTGGGCTCCAAGCCAGGGCTTGCTGCGCCCCCTCCAGCACTGCGCATGGCGGGTTTCTTCAGCCCTGGAAGTGCCCCTAGACCATGCAACTGTGTGCCAGCTCTAAGGCAGACTAAATAAAACGTCAATAAATTGCAAAAGCCTTACATTTAATTATCACAATCAAACAGGTTCTTGCTCTTTTCCCAGTATTTTTTTTAGCTGTTTAGTGCTCAGAACCTGCCTTGTGCTCTTCATGTGGGAACTGATCTGTTAAGACCCCTCTTGACAGCACATTAGATACTGCCTGTGTCAGGTGCCTGTCCTGTCCCCCACCGGGTAGGACCCTGTTCCTGCCACAGCCAGGTAACACCTCTGTATTCTCCTGGAAACTAGCAGACTGCTATGTGCTGCTTAAAACCATCTTAGTGCCTTATTCCATCTGACCTGTTCCCTGCATGAAAAGCTGGGCAGGTCAAGATCTTAATTTAAATGCATGCAGACTTCAGATATAAAGAAATACTGATACTGTCAGAAATTTTGTATTGATTGATGAAGAATGGTCTGGCAGCACAGCATCACTCTCAGAAAGCGACTCCATTGGAGCTGACATTCTGTAGACAGCACGGGGAATGGGTTCATAATTCAGCTGACAAAAAGAATTGCATTTTGCTGGAGCAACTCTAGGGTTCCCTTCCCCTCTTTGCAGGTGGCCTGACATGGATTAGAAATGGAATTCACGCCTGCTGTCTCCTGGGCTAGAAAGAAGGGGCATGTATATTCGAATAAAGCTTTGAAATGTGGATTTTGTGCATTTTGGTTTTCCTGCTAAAAGAGCTGTAAGATTTAATCAGGATACAGGATAAGTCTGAATAGACAGTTATTAATGTATTTTTAAAATCTCTCTCTTCCTTAGGGGAGAAAAACAATCTCTGATTTCATTTTTTAAATTAACATTTGCTGTGCCACAGACTGTTCTGAGGAGAAGAAAAATCCTTATTTTGATTTTTAAAAGGTGTGAAGCAACTGTATCTTTAACAGAGTGAAATGGGCTTCTTCAGACTGACAGCTTCAGGCATCCAGAGCTCTTCAGAGAATGGACAACACACTGTTTAGATGTGTGGGTCTGAAATGTGTTTTTTGGATTACCTTAGTAACATGCTTGCTGGGTTCTGCTCTGAAGTCTGTCTCTTCCAATTAGAATGCTCTTTGTGGGCACATCAGTCAACTGCAACTCTGACAATGACAAGGCTGTAAGTGGCTGCCAGGTGCCTCGCGCCAGGCAATCCTACTGACTACATTTAGTCTCTAATCTCCACATACCAAACTGTCTTACTTGCCCTATAATCTTCAGGAACAAACTTCAGGAGGTCAGTACCGGAAGCTGCATGTGGTAAGGTGGCTCTTTGTGCAGAGTTTTGTGAGCTGGCAGGGCTCAACCTGAGAGCACAAGTACCCAAACTGCAGCAAGGCCAGAGCAGGGAGTTTGGGAGAACCCGTTCTGGCTCAGTCTCCAGCTCTGCTCTTGTCCCCACCCATAAATTTCTCTTTGGTACTGTGGCCTGTTCTCCACTGCAGCTCTGTTGTTCACAGACAAAAGGCCAGCTGGCTGCACTGAATTATTCTGGATTACCTGTAACTGTACTGACAGCCACTGCAGAGCAGGGAAGGAGATGCCTGCAAACCAAAGAGACCACAGATCTGGACCAATACGGATATGCCCTTGCCACCAGGACAGAGGGAAATCCTGGCTCTGTTGCTCTCCTCCCTGTTGCCCTCAGGCTCTCGTGGTCTGAGTGGTTTGACTCTCATGGTTTACCAAAGGCTATAGCTGAACTAGCTGCTCTTAAAAATGCCATTTTGCAAAGGCATTTATAGAAGCATCAGGAAAGCCAGATGACCTTTCAAATTGCTTGCGGTGCTTATTACAAGGCAGGCAAAAGAGCAGTAAACACTGAGCCAGGAGAACTCATCTCTGAAAGCCCCATTAAGTAGAAGTTTTTCAAAATAAAACCCATTGCAAGCATTACAGTAGAGAAATAAACCCAGAACTATGTCAATAGTGGTGATAGCTACAGGGCTGCTCTTGGGGACATATTTTGTCTCTGTTCATACATTGTCACCTTGAATGTTTGCAGGGGCCTCCAGATTAGCTGCCCCTTGTCCTCCCCTCTCCACAGGGGAAAAACTTCCCAAAAAACCCCACAACTTGAAACCACACAGTCAAAAATGAGATGCAATTCATGAATCAAATGTTCTTGAAAAGGCGACTAAAGTTTTTAACTGCCCTCTCCCCCACCACTAACCTGCCTGTGGCAGCCGTGCAGAGATGGGCTGTTACACTGAGCGAGCTGACAGACTCTACTGGGTTCTCACCACAGCTGAGTCCAGCACTCTGCCTTTGGCTGCCCAAGCCACAGCTGCAGGACACAGCACCAACCCATGCTGGCAGGACGCACACCCTCTCACTCAGATGGCATTTTTCTTGCCCTCACCAACATGCCCTTGACATGCAAGTCTTTCCTCAGAGCTGTGAGCCACATCACTTCATGACATTAATAGCCTTTTGCTCCACATATGAGTTGACTGTCCAGGACACTCATGTTTTCCTCATTCCCAAGACTGAACTGGCAACTTTGTGCCTCCTCTGCTTAGCAGTGGTGTGGACAGCACTCCTTCTGTCCATCTGTGCTATCACAGGTACCACCATGCTGCACCAACAGATGCACAACCACAGTCTGCTTTGTCACACAAGTGTTACAACCCAGTGTAAGAGGAGAGTACGGGCAGCACAGGGAACAGCACACAGGAGCAGCAGGAAGCTGTCTGCATGCAGGTCTTCCCTAACAACCCACGTAGCATCAGCAGCTGACGTTGCATGCAAGAGAACAGGCAACTAGCTTGCAGAAGCTGTAGGTGTGGTGAAGTGGTAGAGTCAGAGGTGCTGGGAACCCACCATCTGCCCATGTCTCAGCCTCAAGTAAACAACCGTGCTAGGACTGATTACACCAAAATGCAGGCACCCAGTGCTAAGGGCAGCCACTATCACAGCTCAGCCAGGCAGCTTGTTTAGGTTAGGACTGCAGCTCCCATAAGGAAAGTTAAAACCAGCAGATTTGAGTGGGTTTACCAGGATTCTGCAGACAGCTGAGCTGATCCAACCAAGCAGGCACAACAGCATCCAAAAGATTGAGGTCCAGAGTGAAAAGCAAGGCTGGAATCACAATCTTTTTCCAGTAAAGGTAGTTGTTGCACATCCTGGCAACTCTCCAGCTTTTATGTGCTTTTAGCTATGAGGCTTTTAAAATGGGTGTAGTGAGGAATAACAAAGGATGGACATTCCCATTTTCAGACCCATGGGATTGTGACTTGATTAGCAGCAGATGCTGCCCTGCAAAGCACTAGTAAAGGCACGTCCAGAATCTGAATGAGGTCAGAGGCTCACACCCAACATTAGAAATCCATGAACTTCTCCCTGACTTTGATGATATTTTCCACAACAGATATTTCTATCAAGGACTAAATCAGTGAGAGATGCTGCTTGTTTTGACACTGCCTACACTGTTAACTTGTGCATTGCTTTACAGACATCTCACTTCTGTCTTTCAGTACATTGGTAGCTTGGATGTACCCAGGCCCAACAGCCGTGTGGAGATTGTGGCAGCCATGAGAAGGATTCGGGTAAGTTCAAATGAGCTGAACTCTGTGTGGGATAAAAGATTACATTCACTGGAGTGACTTGGTTGCCACATGCTGTTCTGCATTTTCCCCCCCAACTCTTCCAGTCCAGAACACAAATCTCAGCATGGTCAGAGTTGTAACAAGATTCTCTAGAAATTTCCAAGGCATACTAGGATAGACCCATCCCCTGCTCTTTGCAAAGTTAGCAAAACTCAGACATAAAGCCCTAGTCTCTGCTGAGCAAGTATAGGGATTCTCCTTGAACCTAAGAAATTTATTTAGCCTGTTTGTGTTTTTCCATGTGTGGAAAATGAGAGGTACACAATCTGTTCCACAAAAGCACTCAAATTCATTAACAGTTGCAAATATATTATGTTATTATATATTGAAATATCAGTGGTCTGGCAGATGTTTCTTATGTAAATCGCATCAAACTAGACTTTGTGGATTCTGCTGCTCATGGAATAATTTGCTGTCTTCTCCCATCCTCCAATAAAGTTTTATAGTTCCTGTTTCTCAGCAGCAGCTCTGCACTCTTCCTTCTCTAGCCCTTTATTCTGCAGGACAGCCTGTGAATGGCCATCAGATTTAGCTACGATTAGCAAGGTGGCTAGCTTACATCTGTTTCATGTATAACCAGTTCAAGTGTATCTACCCCAAAAGGCAGTGCAGCTGTTGTGCCTGGCTGAAGTTTTGCAGGGGTCTTAATTCTGAGGCTGTTCATATGTCTCACATCAGCTGAAGCAGGTTTGAGAATCTTCCATTTAAAGCTTTGAAGGGATTATCCTGTTTCCTCCCCCACCCCCACAGTATTTAACCAGCTAATTTTCATTTAGAATAGTGCTTTTTAAACTTAGCCTATAACTGGCTGGGGAGCTGATGTATTCATCTCCAGCCAAGCTCAGAAATTACATTCCCCTGCCTTTCCCTGCTCAGACTATTAGCACAGCTCTCACTCAGAACACAGTGCAGCAGCAATCAAAATTGCCTGGTTATTTATGGAACAGGTGAACATCTGTAAGAAGCAAAGGCAATAGGTGAGGACTAACACCAGCATCTTAACTGCCCTGGAACTGTTAGTGGGTTTTGATCTTAATCAATACTTAGCATCTAATTTGACATTGCACTTCTGATTTTTGACTGGGTAACCACCTTACAAGAAAAAGCAGACAGTATTTTAATATCAGTTTCCAGGAAGTGTTGCATTCTGTTTTCACACATTATTGCCATGATGGTGTCTAGCTCAGAGTCTTGGCAGTGTGGTAGCATGTTTGAGTGCTACACAAAGCACACAAGGAAGCACTCTGCATTCATGTATGCCGTCAGTTAATCTTAACACACAATATTTTTAAAGTAGGCATCCTGTATTCCATACTGGGTTTTTAATCTTGGAAGCCCTTTCCAAAAAGGGAGGGCTTCCCTTTTCATGTGCATATTGTACAGCAGGATCTTATTCAGACACTTCCTGGCTGCTGAGCGGAAGATGCTCCTCTATTGAAGATAGTTAATTGGCACTGATCCTTAATTAGAGCATAAAGAATGAACTGGGAGGTCTTTGAAGAGAATTCTAGCGCATAGAGCACACAACCTAGGAACTGAGGGAAGATGGGAGTTATTTATGTAGCATTCATTTGCATGCACTGGCCTTGGCTATACTAGAGATTTTTCCCATGGACTCTCAGCAGCACCAGTTGCAACTGGGAGAAAACACTGGAAGAAGCTATTGGTGGAAACTAGTATTTTTCCACCATCTTACTGTGAGTGGTAGTGCCTGTTTGCACTGCAAGAGTGAGAAGGGTCCTGCAGCCCTGCCAAGTGTTGGCAGGGGCATGTTGTGCTGAAGCTTTTATCCTTTGTGCACTCCAGTGTTCCACTGGTATTCTCTACTGGAGCGGAAGAGAAAAGTTGCACAGTACAAGCCCCAGCACAACATTTCCTATACCCTGTGACATGGGAGGAGGCACTGTGAGCCATCACTGGAGCAGTCAGTGACAGAGCCAGCTAAGCATGGGGTAGCCTGTTACTCATTTCTTCTGCAACTCCAGAAGGGACCAGGGAGGAGTATGATGAGGAGTCACCACTCGATTTTCCAGGCTCTGACAGAGCTGGTTACTCTAGTTATTCAAAAGTAAGTTGATAACAAGCTCTGAAACTGTGTTTCTACTATGTCTGATTCTAGTCTCCAGTCTGTGATTAAAAGCGCTTACCTGAGGGAAAAAACCCTTGCTACCTAGCCCTCAAAGTTATCCTTAGAGTATGGAGAGAGAGAGAAGGTGGTAAGAAAAGCAGCAAGTGCAGTTGCTAAATCTACTCCTTGGCATCTTACAGTCTTGTGTTTTGTACCGGGCTCTTTTGCCAGTTGCATATGAATTCTGCCAGAGAACCTGGGAGGAGTTCAGTGGTATTCTTCACGTGTTAGCAGAGCAGTCTGCTTGCAGACTTCAGGACATACAGAGCACACAAGCTATAGGACATTACTCTCAGAGAGCCTCAAATGGCATGTTTTAATGTTAGTCTGGTGAAATCATGACCTGCTCTTTTGCAGTAAGTACTTAAGATGCACTCTCATAGTAAAGCTTAAATCCATATTTCTGACTGAATGGATGCTTGTAGAAGTGCTAGCGATACTCCATTAGTCACACATTAGATTCCCATTTCATAACAGACTGGAAAACCTTGTCTCATCATGTTCTATGCTTCCACTGAAGGGAATGCAAATGCAATAGCTAGAACAGGGAAGCTGCTGTTCTTAGCGTCCCATTATGCAGAGCTAGACAACTTTTAAGTTTGCTAATCCTCCCAGTGGATTATTAGCTGCCATGTTATTATATGACTGTTGAACTAATCCCTCTACCTCCTCTTATTCTGGCATGGGAGGTGGTGAAATTAGTTTGCTACTTGAATAAGTACACTGTGCTCTGACAGACACATCAAGCTGCTGTTTCTGAGAGTCCAATTCATTGCGCAGCTCCAAGCACCCAGTGCAGGCAGATGTTCCTCACCTCCCAGGGAGAAGCAGCACACTGCATCTGCTGTCTCCTGCTGCCTGAGGCAATCCAGGTCTCGGTGCCTGGCAGCACCTGCTCATGATCCTGCATTCAGAGTCAGCGTTCTGGTGGAGCTGCCTTTCTGCTGAAGTGGCTTCATCTGCAGATATTTGAGCCTTTTCAGCACTCTGGGGAGGTTATGTACAATACAAGATTTTTCTTCCTGTACAAGTCAAGTGGCAGCTAATGTGAAGAATGTTAAAGTCCTTCTCAAGGGCCCAAATGGCTCTCCTATTTAGCAAGGGTCATCCTTCCCCTAGACACATGACTCCTGGCTGCCTATTAGTGAACAACTGTATAGCCAAGTTCTCCCCTTATCCAGGTGAAAGCTCTTGTGGAAGTTAAGAGGAAATGTGTCGTGGAGCCCACGCAATGCTGAAACAGTAACAAGAAAGCTTTGCTGATGATGCTTATGGGTATAGGCCATGGCATAAAGATGTTTTTTGTAAAACCCAAAACATTTCCTTGAAGTTCCTGACGTTGCTTGAGAAATCCCCTGCTTCCAAAAAGCTAGCACTAACCAGAGGAGAAACAGTCAGCTGTTACCTTCCTGGAACAATGCTACCCTCAGTCCAGCACTTCACAGCCAGTCAAGGAGCCATAGTGAAATGCTGCTATTTTGAGTTGTGAGTTGTACAAGGACATGGTAGGAGTAAGTGTCAAAGCCTGTCAAAGCATGCTGCCAGCAATTCCCCAAGTCACTCCATTTAATTACATTTAAGGCACAGAATCAGTTTCCCTAGAACTTGCACTTTAGAGTCTACAAAGCCTAGAAATTTCAGGTCTGTTTGGAAGGTCTATTTCAGACCTAAACAGGTACTAGCACTCATAGACGAGCCAGATGTTAGGTTATTTAATTATTTCATAAAGGAACAGCCAACTTGTGCTGTGCCCATCCAAGCACCAGGATAAACAAACAGGACGCTGGCATCCGGACTAATATGTTTTTTCTGTTACCTCCACATTTCTTAGGCTTAATTGAGAAGTCTTTTTACCCAGAGGCCAGTGTGCCAGAGAAGCAGGAACATTTAAAAACCTTGACACAGGACACATCAGAAATGCTGAAGTTCTCCTTAGCATGAGAACTAGGTTCTCACTTCAGCCTCCCTCTTATCCTCCTCATTCTTGCTGCCTCCATGCTCTTAAGCAGATCCTCAACACTTTGCAATTTCTCTACATGGTATTCTAGTGAGGAAGCACAATCTAGCCACACTAAGTCATACTGACTGCCAAATATCAACTGGCAGTGTTGAAGTGTGACATGACATCAGTTTAAATCAGGTTGAGTAGAAGTTAAAATCTGCAGTGCAACCTTGTGAAACAGAGGCAGCAGAGACAGTTGCAGAGAACCTGCCTCTCCTACACCCCAGCAGCTCCCAGTCTGATAGCTGGGCTGGCTTCATACAGCAGCTCACCCTTGAAGCCATGCCAGGCTGTAAATTGAAGTGGTTCAGGAGCAAATATGGATGTAATTTATCTGCTTTTGCTACAGAAGGAGAGGAACCATGTGGATAGCTGGCAGAGGGCATGGTGAATGCTTTCAGCCATCTCAGTTTAATTTATCACTGTGCAGCAGACTTGAAAGGTAGAGATGTTTAATAGGACTTGTTCATGAGATTCTTCTAGAAGACAGTTCCTTCAGTTTTCCCAGGTGTACAGCCTTCTTAATACAGGAGAGAAGCTCACCAAGATAACCACTGCATAATTTCCTCTGATATATTCTGTCTATAAGCCGTTCCACTGTTATTATACTTGGAGCTAAGTTTTTCTACCAGCTTCATGTTAATCTGAGCTGGTTGTGATCAGTACTAAAAAAAGATAGAAGCTGAACTCCCAGCTGCTGGGTTTCTTGGTTAGTCTTTGCAGCCTCCCCCACTGTAATTAAGTTATTTGGTCTGTTGCAGCTGAAGCACAGACTCAAACATGGGAGTGCAAGCAGTTGGAGCACTTGTCCTGGTACAGACCTCTGTAGCTGCATGCCAGGATCTGTTGTTGTTGGATGGGAGTTGGTTCTGCTACTGTTCCTGGAGGGCTTTTCCTTTCAGCCTCTTTGGAAGAGCATCCAAATGCTCAGCTAATGACAGCCATGGGCTGTGAAAGAAAACAATCCTAGTGACTTAAAATATTTCAGCAGTCTTCAGACTGCTGGTGCAGACCTTTCTTTAATTCTCAGCTGGGCCATGTCAGCTCACCTAAGGCCTTTAAATAAATATTGTCATCACATAGTGACATTCCTTAGATGACATGAGGAGCAGTACTGTAGAAGAGAATCCCATGCTGGTTGTGGGTCCAGTCAGCTATACTGACAAACATGCAGGCAGACAGCAGACCTTATGAGAAGATGAGAGGAGGACTTGAGAGAGACAAACTTCCCCAAGGCTGTATGTTCCTCTTCCTCCTCCTCTTCCATACCAAAAGGACTATGTATTTAGCCCAAAGTACACTCCAAAAGAGCAGCTTTTTCTAGGATACCTTCCCTGCTTCTCTGGAGAACCGTGCAAGGGTGGCTTACATGGACACATATTGGACAGAGCCTACAACTGCCAGGAAAGTGCAGTGGTTTTAAGTCTCTAGAATATACACAAGCATGTACAAACTTGGGCTGACACCTTTTGCAGAAAGTCTGGTGTCAGTTTTGGATCTTCTCCAAAGCAAAGGCTTAAGAAAAGTTCAGATAGCTTCCTGTAGGCAGCACCTGATGAGACTATAGTCAATCCTCCTCAGCAGAGCCTACAAGTCTACCACAAAAGAAAAAACCAACCAGCTGAGGAACTTGCACCAGTGACTTGGAAGGAAATTTACAGGTGATCATGAATGGCACTGTGTCCTCTGTCTTCTCTTTGAATCTTTCTGTACTTCTGTGTCCCTGTCCAGCAGTCCACACACCTTTGCCTGCAACCATACCTGCCATCTGCTTTATTAAAGGAGGATACTAGTCAGCACAACAAAGCTACACATACAGAGAAGATGTCAGACAGGCAGGCTAAGAAAGCTGAGATTGGCATAAGGGCATCAGGAGCAGAGGGGATGACTTAGCTTAAGGCATTCCCTCCCATACAGTGCTTCTTTTCCTCCCGGGTACCTGGTGTCCCATTACCTGACCTGCCTGCAGGGCTGCTCAGCTCCAGGCACTACAGTCTCAGAAACATCAGTTACTCCCAGAGTCCCATCCATGACAGGCATCTGAGCCAGTTTAAGGTTTCTACCACACGAGATTAAGCTAATTGGTTTTACCTTTCTGGGCCCTGGCAAAATACAGCAAGTGTTTTCAGGAGGGTAATTAAGTGTTAATTGCAGCTAAGTTTAGCCCTAATGCCTCATTAGTTTGTTTTCCTCTATTTGTTGCAGCTATAGCAGAGTCTTCTGCTCAGGTATGGGGGATCATCTGCAGTGTGCTCCAAGGGTCCTATCTGAGCCATGCCAGGAAACCTCTCACTTCCTCCTACCCCAGAGGAGGAGATCTGGGTGAGGAGACAGAAAGAAGCCACCTTACATTAGGAGATAGCAGCCACATTAGGGATCTTACCTTTCCGCAGCACAGGCTCTGCCAGAATGCCAAAGAAGGAGGTGATCCCTCTGTTAGGAGGTCTGGTAACAATCCCTTTCTCCAGGCATAAGAAGTGGTCTCAGCTTAAGACTGCAGGTCCTTCTCTTGCAAAAGGTAGAACTACAAACTTCTCAGCCCCTGCTTCTACTCTGACACTAAGTTTTATAGCCTCTCCCCGCCCTTTCCCAGAATGCTCTGCAGCCCTCATTAGCCAAAACACCAGGTGGAACTGTATCTCCCAGAGGTTCCTTGCCATGAAGGCCCAAGGAAGGGGTTGGTAGACTGAGTGATGCTAGGTGCAGCTCCTTAGGTTTCTCTACATGTGCTCTGCAATCTGTGATCACCTTGGCAGGCTCAAGTGTGTTTCATGCAAACATTGCTTTACTAGCCTTACAGAAAATGTAGTTGTCATAAACTGAAGAAATGGCTTCAGAAATGTGGAACCTTTGTTTCTAGAAGGATTGAGTCTGCCCAAGATTATTTTATCCCATTTCTGCTCTTTGTATTATTATAATACAAAGGAAAAACTCTTAATGAGATGCTTTTGTAGTGGCATCATGCACAGTGTTTCTAGGCAGCATTGTGTGGCTATGGTGGAAAACTGACTACACTCGGCTTGTGCATCTTGAGTGGGAGGAGAGGAATAAACATGTCTGAGATTGCACCAGAATCAAGCCTTCTGCTCATTGCTTGGGGATATCTCACCATGACACAGAGCCACCCCACTGACTTACAGTCTCTTGCAGGTTTCCACTCTGCTCATCTACAACCCTAAATCACCTCTGGACTTCTTGCCACAGAATACTAATGATGACTTATCTTCTGCCAATTAGCTTCTGAGCTGAAATGAGGGGGGAGTAGTCTGGTTGTGAATACAGGCTACTGTATCAGAGGACAGCTAGGAGTTTTTTTGGTAGCCACGTGCTATGACCTATTTTTTGAGAAGTGACTGGTGATTATAGATGTTTCAGTTCTTATACACTGTTCAGAGAGTGTGCTGTGTATGATTGCTAACAGATGGATGGAGGGATCAGTCAGTGAAATGTGTCATCTCTAAGCAACAGTGACCTTTCAGTGCCTTCCTCAGAGTACTGAGAACTGGATGGCTTCTCCAATGAGGGGGTGGAACTAGTGAGGCATATTGATACTATTTTCCAAAAGAACCATAGTAGATTGGAGTTTAGTTGAAGGCTAATAAAAGCTAAATAAAAATATTAGTAATAAATAGAACAAGACAGAGCTTTTTGTCTGATGCTGAATCTTGGCAATGAGGCAGGTACCTTTTAATTGTAAAATAAACTGGCTTTAACAATATTATCATTATATTACTGAAGCATTTGATTTCACTAGCTAAAATATCAGTGTATGAAATCTCTGCAGAGTTTTTTTCTAGTTTGAAATAAAGTTGTTTTTTCACCACTATGTTACTGTTTGTAGTGTATTGCAGAGACAAAAGATAATGGCTTTCAAATTACATTGTGGTGTAGAACAATCATCCACGACTCAAAGCTGCTTCTTTATTGGTGTCTGAATAAATGTAATTGAGATGGCAAGCAGGGTAGTAGTGAGCACATTGGATTAGCTGGTTAACAAGGAGGTGCCTCAGCCTGAGTGACAGTTGCATGGGCAAGGGCACAGAAGCTGGGGTTGCCCACAGTGTGGAGCAGAGACCCTCCTTGTATGGCCAATATCAGTGCATGTGTTGATTTCCACTAGAGCAGGTTTACATGTTTCAGGAATCAAACAGTGGTCCTAGAAAAAACAATGTCTGAAGATGGCTGAAGCTATGATGTAACCTCATGCTTTGAGCTCAGCCTCTCTGGTTCTTAGGTTACGAGTGCCCATGGAGAAAGGCTAGACCTAGTGCCACAACAGTGGGTGCCTTTGTAGATGCTGTCTTCATTTAGTCTGATGCAAGGGTCCTCTGTACTTTATGGACAGGCATTCTGAGGAGAGGGGACCCTGAGGGACCATGACCAGAAAGCAAAATTCTGCCTTGTAAAATAAGACTTGCCAACAATAGCTTGGTTCTGTGCTTGCTTTCTTCATTCTGCATTTGCTCTGTACTAAATGAGGCCTGAAGGCAAACAGAATTGGTGCTACTTAACATAATACTTTTACAAGCTAATTCATGTATTCTTCAGAACGTTCTATGATTCTGTTTTGACCAAATAACTCTACAGAATAAATCTACAGAATTGGTCCCTGGAGGAAAGGATACTTTGATGAGAGCAGAGATTTTTCAAAGGCATTCAGAATGGTTGTTTCCTGCAACAGTGATCAGACAATCTCTGAATGGTCTTTCCCAGGTCCAGATGGGTTATTTGGACTAACTGGCAACTGCCTGACTGTTTTTCAAGACACCTGAGTCACTTCCTTCTGTCACTGTGCTGCTGCAGATATACTGCCATGCTGTGGGTCTGCTGGAGGGGAGGATGTGGCCCCTCACATTGCAGAGCAATGCAGTTCATGAAGCACTAAGGTTCAGTGATCTCAAACCATCATGGACCAGTCCAGTCCTGCTGCAGCCTGTGCTCCTGCTGTTAATGATTATGGAGTCCAAACTTCCAGCCCAGCCACTTTTTCTTATTTTCATGTTGTTCCCC
>VWZO01014039.1:21111-152514 GCA_013396975.1 Bucco capensis
CCCCCCCAGGGCAATGCTGATCTCCCACTCATCTTGCTTCCTGGCATCCAAGCTGAGGGCAGGAGAAGATGTGAGCTGGGGCAGGGAACACTGTGGTTAATCATTGACCATTGTGAGCAGCACAGGATGCATTAATGTCCACAGCTTCACACCTAGTTACTGTCACCACTGCTATCCCAGGGACACTGGGAATGGCACTGGGAGAGCAGAGCAGGCATGAGGAAAGTGGGACGGGGCATCAGCCCTGAGGCTGGATGTCAGTCAGTGCCAAGGAGGGGACAATGGCATGTCATAGCTGTGTTTGCAGTGTGAACAGGGTACAGCCAGGTGACTTCCCACTCTTTGTAGCTGCTTTTTGGCTGGTTGACTCTGACAAGCTCTTAATCTTTACTTACCCATCTGTGAGGTAGCTGTGCACTCAGCTCAGGACCCTGGCACATGCTTCTAGGAGACATGGGCACATACACTGCCCAGCACCACAAGCCTACAAACAACTGACAAACAAATCATCCAGTAGCCTCTTGTCCAAGACAGCCTGAAAACCCAACCCAGGCTGCTTACCTCTGCTTGTGATGCTCTGATGCAATTTTGATGATAAATACCTCTATGACAACGAATCATCATGGCCAGGCTTCGTGAACGAAGCTCCGGGGAGGGCTCCATCCAGGCTCTTCACAAGAGCTTTGTACAAGCGCTGCTGGCTGCAAAGGGCAATGCAGGACAGACAAGAGTGGCTGCAAAAGGCACAGCAGAAGGACTCCTTAGGAGGTATGATCTGCAAGACACGATTCTTTCTACGCTGTCTTTTCTCCTCAAGAGTGATCCTGCGTGCCTGCTCAAAAACATCCACGGCAGTAAAAATAGTGTGTAAAACCCTCTTTAGCCATAATTCCCTCTGTCTAAACCCAGGCTGTTTCTCTTACCATGCTTCACTAACTTCAGTAGCTCCCCTGAGGCTAGCAGAGTCCTTGAACTGCTTAATATTCTGGAGTTTTGGAAATGACACAATTAGTGTTGAGTTTTCTTTCTTTATAGTAACAGACTTGTTTCCAAATTTGAGTAAGACTTTATGGGCAATGAGAAGAACCCAGAGACCTTCCTTTAGATTTAGGGATTGCCACAAAGAAGAGTTTCCACGGTCTATTTTTTATTCAGTAATTCCTAACTGAGGGCCACTTGGCAAGAAGGAACATGCCAGCCATGCTGTGCTTGGCTCTGCTGAGGTCTTCATATCTGGGTAACACCTGGGTGCTGCCCAGGGGCAGCCTGGCAGGAGAGGGGTGAGCTCCCTTCTCTCTTTGCTTTTGCTGTATTCCAGAAATGTGCATGATACAAGAGCTCTTGGGCTCTTTTTAAAAGACACTTGTGCCCTGCGTGTTGTTCAAAACAACCCAGATTCCTTCTAGAAGTCAATGGGAATTAGGAATTGTGTGCTTTTGAAAATCCTTCTTAATAGCTGCATCTAAACATCAGACCTGACTAGTGATTTTAGGAAGGAGGCAAGATCTTTTAGCACTGCATGCCAGGTCTTCACTAATAGACCTCACACACAGAGTTCCTGTGGCCCCACAGTGACTGACTCCCTCCAAGCTCAATGGCCTGTTGCTGGCTGGAATTGCTGACTGTTGGTGCTCTCAGATGTAGACACATCCTTTCTGTGCAGTGCTTGGAGACCAACCATAAGTCACTGGGCTTTCTGTAAGAAATGTTTTCCCAAGTGGAACTGTTGGAGTATTAACAATTACACATAAAAAGTCAGCTTGTCTGGGAATAAAGCAGATTATTTCAGTCCCTGACTGTCTCTGACTAGTACATAGCAAGGCTGTTCATAGAAGTTGCTGGCATCAAGAAGTAGAAAGGTTTAGCTGTACCCAGGACTTGAGCTAACAAAGAGAATGAAGCCTGATTGCACCTAGCAAACGAGGCATGAAAACTGGTCTGCACATAGCAGCACTGTAGGCAGCTCAGCATCCCTCCATTTTCATTCTGGTCTACTTTGTAATCAAGTACTGTTTCTGAATGCAAATGGAGATAAAATCTTCAGTCTAGCTTGAATTTTGCTTGCTCAAAGATAGAGGTGCCAAGTCCAGCTTCCTACATCTGCTGTAGAATCGCAAAGAAAATGCTAATTTCCCTAGTAGGTGGCTAGAAGAAACTGCAAGATACAGAGCTGGAGGACAGCACCCAAGATGCATGTGGGCTGTGATAGCAAGTTTGGAACACATGGAACGATCCCTCCCTGCAGCACTTGCCAAAAGCAGGTGTTAGTCATGCAGATGTAGCTTCTCCAGATTCTCAACAGCAAACTAGGTTTCTCCTTCTCCTTTGGATAAGTATCCATCCTGGATGAATATGCTTAGCATCACTCTCCCCCACATCCTGAAATCAGAGGCTTCAAGGAGGAGACTGTAGCTACCCAGTTTCTCCTGGCTGCAGGGCAGTATGGGTGGAGAACCACAGTAGGTCACATCTGACCTTCTTGGGAGCAGGGGCTGGGTTGACTTAGTTACCAGTTTGAACAGGTAGGCCTTTTCTCCTCTGCCTTCTGCATCTCACCCTCACCTGCTTGTCCTGTACCTGAGGAGTACTGACACTTCTCCATCCCTGTATGCAGAGTGTGGCTCACCTGCCTGCCTCTCCAGCTGCCTTTGCCTCTGGTTTGCCATCCTCCTGTACTTGGACTACCTACACTAAAATAGCATCATTACATAAATGTGAAGTGTTGCATTATTTAGAGGGCTGGAATCCTGGCACCTGCCTTTTTCAGAGCCTCAGCATGGCAGTGGCATTTGGATTTCTCCCTATCTCTGCTGCACTGTGTGAGTTGCTGCCAGGGCACCAGTAAAGCACTCCTGAAGCCCTCACCCCACACACTGCAGCTCCTCTTTTCCCTCTTTGCCCAGCTTAGCCGTAACACCAAGAAGCAAGCAACCTGCTGCTGGGCTCATACAGCTCACTGCTATGCCACTGCATTAACAGTCTGCCAGGCTCTTGGGGAAGGGTGGGAAGGGACCAAATGTACAACAGGGATTTCGGAGTGAGCAGCAGAAATCCTCAGTTGCTCCCTGCTTGGAGCTTTGTATATGCAGTATCTGGTGGTTTTGTCCTGCTGGCTAGGTGCTAGGTAGCTGTCATTTAGCAGGAGCCTGGCTGTAGTCAGAACAACTGAATGAAGGAAGCACAAAAAGAACATCCTCAGTTTGTGGATGTGAAACCAACAAACAAAATACTCTGTTACCTTCCCACAACCATGCAGGGGGTCTGAGGCTTTTTTATGGAGCTCTGAGCCTGCAGCAGAGTCCTGGCTCCTGCTCTTCCAAACTTTGTTGTTTGGACGTTGATGAACAAGGTTTAAATCAATTCAATCTCCTAACTTGCCTTTTGACCTACATACTAGACTGGAGGGCAACAAGGATATGAAATATCATGTGTTCAAAACCGGGACCTTCTCTGCAGGGCCTCTTGACACTGATGTTTATAGGGAAATACAGAATTACTTAAAGATGTCACAGTGTATAATTGCAGTTTCACTTCTAAGGGTTATTTCAGGTGAATCTGACCTGCTTCTAATGAAATTAGCACTTTTTATCTGCAGTAACCTAGCAGCTCTTTGAGGTAGGCACCGTTTTCGTGCTCATGTGCACTCAGCAGCTGATACACAAGACTCTGTTGGGGTGGGATCCCAAGACAGTACTTCATTACTGAAACTAATTAATCATCCAAAGCACTGCAGATGGAAAAGGTAATTTGTTTTCTCCTGCAAAGTGAATAGAGGTAGGGAGGAAAATAAAACCCAGCTTCCCTGTGAGCTGGGGTTGGCCTGCCCTGGCAAGACAAGGACTGAAGGGCTGTGTGTGGGAAAGCTCCCTATTAAACCTGGGGACAGCAGGGGGTTCCTGGAAGTGACAGTCACACAATGATGCTTTTGTCAGAGAGGCACCAAAGGCCAGATGATGTCACCTTGTGCTGGGCTGCAAGGCTGCTTGTGCCACTGAGGATGGAGCTCAGTGGTATCTCAGTATCTCTTTAACGGGGAGGAGGCAATGAAAAGGCTGCTTTTATACAACCCTTTTTTAAAAACAGGCGAAGAAGCTTTGTTCCAGAACAGTTTGCCTATTTTCAGAGGTGGAAAAGACTAATTAAAGAGACAGTCTTGGTCTTTCCATGAGCTCACATCACCTGCAGGAGCTCTGCTCTCCTCCATGGGTGTAACTATGGCCACTTTTTGTTCTAGCCATGTCCTTTGCCATCTCACATTTAGGGGGAAGATCAAACTATCCTTAAAGGCTACCTTAGACTCCAACAGTCTGAGACGTCTCAAGGATATCCTCTGTTGAATACAGGGAGAAGAGAGATGAAGTTGGGATGTGTAATCCTCACCATGAACAGGTGCTGGAAACTCCCAATTTCAGTTCACTGCTCTGCCTTCACTTGCCAGGTGACTCCTCAATGAATAAGCTAGCCTTGGTTTACCTGTGCTGGGACTCTGGCTAATGTCTGCCCACCTTAGGGAAAAGCTACAGCTCAGGATTCACATCTGCAAAAGACTTTGAAGTGTGGAAAGCTCTCTTCAGGGAAGATGTTCAGGGTAGTTTGCTCCCAGTGTGGCCGGTTTTGAATATTTATGAAAGCAGAAAATTGTTAGGCATGTTTTGCTGAGCTGTACAGCTCCTTTCCTGAAAGGAACACTTTTCCCAAAACAGTGCTTGGAGGCTTGTTTACTTCAGTCTGTCCATGAGCCCTCACTCAACCAAGGTGGCAGGCAGGAGAAGTCAGGGATGATAGCAGGCAGGGTGCCTGCAAGGGCACCTACAAACTGTTTGGGCTGGAACAACCTGTCAGTGCTTTATTTCAATACAATAGAAGCCTTAAAGCTGTTTTGGGGAAGGAGTGTCCAGAGAGTCTGGATCCATAGGTTGCCCTCCTGTTATCCACAAACTGCTCTGCAGCTTCCAAAGCCCTGCAAGAGGATGTCACTTGGTACTGCTTCCTAGGGATTTTTCCCCCACCTTAGACCTGAAGCATTGTTGTGGTTTCATTCACATCATCCCAGAGATCTCCAAAGCTAGAACAGGAGGCAGCTGGGCCAGGGATGCCCAGCATTCCTGGTATTGCCTCTTCCAGAAACCTCTGTCCCCTAAAGAGCATCCTAAAGAGAGACAGAAAACACCTGCATCACTGCAGCCAGAGCCAGCACAGAAAGGACTGGGCCAAGCTCACATGCCCTTACATACCATTTACAGGCAACTTCCAAGAAGCTACTTTTGGAGCTGCAGTTGAGAGCTAAGCTGGGGACTGGCTAAACACTGCTGAAGTGCCTTCATATTGACTGAGGGGTTGTGGGGCACAGGTCTTCATGGAACTACAGATTAGATCAGTTAAAATAGTGCTGACAATGCCAAACAGGAGACTCCAGAAATGCAAATATTTTCTTAGCTTAATTCAAATTTTTGCAATTTTCTCCACTGCCTTTCATCCTTCCTTCTGCCCCCCTCAATCCACAGCACTGCTCAGCTCTGGTTGCAGTGAGGGGCTGACCAATCCCAACTCCAGGGCTGGAGCACAAACCTGGAAATGCTACCCTGCAACCTCAGAGAAGTCCAAGTCCTGCCTGGCTCTGCAGGCAGCAACACTACTGCCAAAGCAGAAATAAATAAACGAGTCCTGTGTGATGAACTGTGGTCACAGTTCCTTGCTGCCCTTCCAAGGACTCCCAGAAACCCAGTGGGGCCATGATAGCTCCTCGGCCCCGCTCAGCTGACTGCATGGGGAGCGGTCTGCGGCATCTACAGAGAATTTGTTGGATGGTTAGAAGGAGCTGATTTAAATGAGAAAAAAAGACTTTGGGTATGTTGCCAGCATTCTCCTGGCCTATTGTACTCCCCCTTCGGTTTCTGCTTTCCACTGAACAGTTTTATGTTTCCAAGGATCATAAATTCTCATTTTTCCACTGAGCAGGAGGTGCACTCCTGGACTCTGCTGCTTCCTGCGTTGCTTTTGTGTCCATGTTGCCCAGTTACTGCAGCACAAACCCAGACTATGCCTGACCACATTCACACCGGCCGTGTCCCTGGGAGCATGCACCCTGCCGCCGGGCACTGGGAGTTCATAGGATTCAGACAGGCACATGCTTCCCAAGAGGAACAAAGGCGAGGCCATAACCCAGCGGTTTCCAGGCAGAGGGCTGGGGCTGACCGGTGAAATGGCAGAGCTGTCACAGGGAAGGTGTGATGTGATGCAGAAGGGGCCATGGTGACTTGAGGGGGGACTGGAGGCTGGACCACAGCCTGCGGTCCAAAGGGTATGGGAACTGACACTGCTTGTTTGTCAGCTCTGAGGCACATGCGGTGCACAGCTAAGCTGCACTTGCTGGGAGAAGAGCTCAGGAGATTTCTGTAGCATCAGTTCCAAGTGGCAGCACTCCAAGCATCAGTAATTCAAAGAGCAGTTGAGATAACTCTGTGTCCTCATGCTGTGTGGGTCAGTTTGGTTTGAAATGAAATACATTCCTGAACTTGAAATACTTGGATTCACAGAATCATAGATTCACAGAATGTTTTGAGTTGGAAGGGACCTTTAAAGGTCATTTAGTCCAATCCCCCAACAGTGAGCAGGGGCATCTTCAACTAGATGAGGTTGCTCAGAGCCCTGTCCAGCCTGATCTGGAATGTTTCCAGGGACAGGGCATCCACCACCTCTCTGGGCAATCTTTGCCAATGTCTCATCACCCTCGGTGTAAAAAAACTCTTCCTTATATCTAGTCCAAATGTCCCTCTTTTGGTTTGAAACCATCACCCTTTATCCTGTCACAACAGGCTCTGCTAGGAAGTCTGGCCCCACCTTTCTTACAGGCCTCTTTAAGTACTGAAAAGCCACAGTAAGGTCTCCCTGGAGCCTTCTTCAGGCTGAACAATCCCAACTCTCTCAGCCTTTCTTCATAGGAGAGGCATTGCAGGCTGTTGAGTACCTATCATCATAGCTTTAATTCCTGAATTGTAGTACTGTAGGTTGCATAGTGCAGTGGGAGGGAAGGATGGCTCCTGCACGAGTGGGATGAGCCCATGTGCCAGCCTAGGAGCAGGAGCAAGGACCAGTAGGTGCTGCTGGGGTGATGCTGCTCAGATTCAGTCTGTCAGGGAGCAGAGCCAAGCAGATTTCTGTTGCCTTCTCACCTCATCACCATGCTTCCTGTGTCCGTCTGGCAGGCAAGGTTTGGGAAAGGGCTGGGACTGCTTATTGTGGTGAGGTTGTTTATGGACACATAGATCCTGCAGCCTGCCAGGCTGGGATGGGGCGAGGGGAGCCTGGGGGCAGGACAGCAGGCTAAAGGCTGGCTGGAGAATTTACAGCTGCAAGAAGAAGTCATCCATTTCTGGGCCCATGGCATCTTCCTTTGGGCATGCAAACAAAGTACTTCCCCAGCAGCGACAGGGAGCACTGATGTAGTCTGCTTTCAAAAACCTGGAGAGCCTCTGCCTTGATTTTCCTGAATGCAGCTTAGGCTGCCCAGCAGCAAACACCATTGGGACCACAGCAGGGAGCATGTCCTCACTCTGCCTGCTCTCTTGACTCTGCCCCTTCTGCTCTTTGTTAATGAGGAAGATATATTTTTTGGAAACAGGGGTTGCCTCTAAGACCTGCAAGCTCTCTGTTTTATGACAGTTTTCATTTGCATAATGAAGGCCCTGATACCTTCAGTAATTAATCACATTAAGAATTGCTTCCTTGAATAACTCTATTCATGCAAGTTGTTCTTAGTGCTGGAAACTGCATGTGATTTCCAGTGTGCATTAGCCCATCTCTTTCATCAGCAGATGGAAGCTGGTAGATGCATGTGTAATTTATATCTGCTTGGGTGGAATTATCAGATGAAATATGCATTACGTGGTGCCATTAACATTTCTAGTCATACAATCTTTAGCTTTTGGGTAAGTTTATATCACATGCCAGAGCGTGTGGAACTGTATGAAAGGCAAGGACTTGAACACAGGGATTTAAAAGCAGGAATAGAAAGTATTCCAGGTCAGACATACCAGAAGTAGAATTAATGAAGTTGCTAAATTAAGTGAGATGCATTGCCCTTTTTTGACCTGCATTTTTTTTTTATACAATGTCCTATCTTGTCTCCATAGCTAAGAAAGCTCCAGGCTTGCTTGTGGAGCCTCCACTTGTAAGGCCTACTCCACGTCCTTTAACATCTGAGAGCTTTTCCCCCTAGGATATTGCACAAACAGCAGGAGAATAACGATTGGAAGGCAGCAGAGAAGATGAACACTGCTGTGTGGGCTTGGATTTGTTGGTAACCTTGACAAATTTGGAAAAAAAAAAATCACATCAATTCAATAGTTACAGAATAAAAAATTCAGTACCTAGACTTTGCTCTCTGATGATGGTGCCAGGTCAGCCAGGGCCTTCCTGCTCAGGTGTGTTGGTTTACACATGAACATTTTATAGGAGGCAACAGTCCGCTACCCTGGAGTGCAGTTTTTCTTGTGCTTTTTTGTCCTTATATAGATCTCGGTTAATTAAAATACTGATTCCTGCTTGACAGGAAACAATTAAATGACTGAAGCTCTATTCCATCTGCCTCTTATGTGTAGAGATGGAGACAGAGTCCAATCCAAGCCAGTGCAGCGTGGGCTCACGAGGCTTTCACCCAGCCCTGCTCTTGCCCAGCTGGCATTCCTGCTCTGCATGCTGAGCAGCCCATTGGGGCCAGGCCATTCTACAGCTCCTGCTGCTTGAGGGTTTTCATTCTTTAGAAAGGATTTTGGGGCCCAGTGACTTTTAACTGTTTTCAGGCTGAGGATAGCATGTGCTGGCTGTTTGCAGGTGCTCTGGTGAGGATGCAGCGGCAAGGCACAAGTGGCAGTGGCGATGAGCTGCACAGAGCAAGCAGGACAGGCAAACTCATAGGCCTCCTTCCTTGCTGATGATGCTGCAGCAAAGGGACACATCCTGAGCAGCCCCTGAGGGTGCTGCCTGCAGATTGCAAGGGTCAGAACTGCGTCAGCTGCTATGCACTGTGTGTGTATGTCTCTGGAGCTCTGAGCTCTGCTCCTACTCACCCAATGTGCCTCCCCAGCACAGTTCAATGCTAGCCTGTGGCAGAGGCAAGGGCAGAGTGTGCTGGGCAGCTCACACTGGCTGTACAGTCCTGCTTGGAGCTGAAGCCCCATACCTGTCCTGAAGACAGGCTGGGGCAGTGCCATAGTTGGCTGGAGTTCCCTGGGTTTGCAGAGACTTGCCATCACTCCTGGCAGTACCCAGAGATGTACTGCTGCTGCTCTTGATTGTTCCTTTCTGTCCAAGAGAGAAAAAAAAAAAGCATCTCTGCAAAATCCAGACTTGGACTTCGTTTAAAGCCTTTGAGTGAAAAGCCATGTTTGAATGTAATTGCACCCCTGTTGTTACAAGGGGAAAATACACTGTATTGCTCTCTTTTTCTTGGAATGCTCAGCTAGTATTTTCCCAGCCATTTGTGTTTAAAGAAAGATAAATAGCTCTTTAGCAGGCAGAACAATCTATCCCATTTTTATTGACATTCATGCAAACAGACAAGGAGAAACAGTTTGGGGATGCTGAGCATAAGGGAGGGGAAAGCTCCAGCCTGGCAATGCTGGGAGCACTCAGGGGGGATTGGCTGGGGGTACTGGGGTACTGAGGGGCTGCTCTAGTGGAGGGTGGGAGAAGCCCTGAACATGGCTGCCTGGCAGATGTGTGTGTGTGCATCTCCTGCAGGTCCTCCTGGCCCATGGCAGTCTGCAGGGTGCACTCTCCACTTCACCCATCGTTTCACTCCTCCCTATAAATAAAAAACGTGTATAGCAAATTTAGCTCTGGCTTCACATGCAGTGGTGCTATAGATAGATTTTTAAAGAGCTTGTCTCAGAGTAATAATTCATGGGGAGATCAAAAGGCTGTGGTTTAATCCAGGGTCTGTCTGATACCATAAACCTTGAAGAGTGCTAAGTATTCAATGAGCAGCATCAAAAGCCTGATAAACATGAAAGTCACTCAATTTTAGGCCTCTAAGGCTAGTGTGGCTTACAGTGGGTGCTAAGGACATACCTTCTCTGCAGTGCTTGGGTGCCCTGCTGACCTGAAGCCACACATAGAGTCCTTCAAATCTAGGCTCCTGAAAGATGTCCTGACTCCCTTAACATCTCAATTGCTACCTGCAGCTCTGCTGACTGTATAAAGAGATAAGATTTCTAATTAGCTGCCTAATTACACAGCATAGGTAGGCTTCAAGCTGCACTCTGCTGCTTGGCATCACCTTGTCCTCTGTGTCTGCGAGTCACGCTGTCTGCGTTGATTCTCCAGAGCGATGTGGCAGAGGTGTTCCAGGAGGCAGTGGAGGCTGGTGATGGAGCAGAAGCACCTCCCGACTCCATGAGCCCATCAGGGTGGCACAATGCTCCCCAGGAAGGCTCGGTGGCATGGTGGGTGGCTGGCTGGCTGTCCTCAGGGGGACAGGACACAGCAGAGGGGGCTGCATCACCCTGGCACCTTAGCAGGAAAAGCTTGCAAACTGCCTTCAGTTTGACAGACTGATGGAAGATATGGCCAGAGCCCAGCTACTGCCTGTAGCAGCAGGCACTGGTGTCCCCATGATGTCTGTCCCCTTTGCCAGGTCCCAGCTCTGTTACAGCACCATTGACATTATTGAGGATTTATAATCTCTGCTTTCCAGCTATGTTAACTGTACATCGAGTTAATCCAAAGGATTTCTTTTTTAATAGATACATGGTGGCAGTTACTGTAGCTGCACTGACAGTAAGGGATGTGCTGGTTTAGACAAATTGAGGATGTGGCTTAGGAAAGCTGGATTTTAGACAGGGACTGTAAAAATTACGAAGTATCAAAATGCTGTGTTTGGAAGCCAAAAGTAGTTCCTAATACGGGACCAGTAAAGATCAGCACTGTAAACACAGGTCTCCAGAGTGGAAAGGTTCTGCCATGCTTCTAGCTGTCAGCAAAAGCAACATTTAAAAGCTAGCAATTTAATTTTTAACACAAACGGAGGTGAGTTCAGACTGCAGACACCTGCAGGTGAGGAGCTGGGGTTTTCTCCGGAGATACTGAGCCCACTGAGGTTAATGTGATTATGTAAATGACTGAGGTATAATTACATTATTGCCACCCATCTGGCTCTCCTTGCAATTCATTAGTGATTTTATATTCCCCCTGTGCTGCAGTGCTGACATACAAGGGCACTGGAGATACCATAAATCACTGCTTAGTGCTTGCTGCAAGTGCAGTCTCACCATCAAGCTTCTGGTGCAGAGTCCTGCTGGACCAGGCATGGCCAAAGCATCAGGGAAGTTCTTCCCAGATCTGAATTAACAGTCTGTGGATATAGTCCAGAGGATTGAGTTCCCCTTGTTCTCTCCCAAGGGATTCTCCTGACAAAGCCAGGTTCCTGCCTGGCATCCCAGCTATGGCAGTGGGTTCTTCCTCCCCGGTATGGATTTTCTTAGCAGGATAAAACAAATACCCACTTCCCTCAGCAGCTGGAGTTAAACACAACACCGTGTTTTCATGTAAAGCACTAGTACTACATGCTGTACCAGGTACCCCCAGCAACACTACCTCCCTTCTAACCTTGATTTTTCTTCCCATCAGTATGAATTCAAAGCAAAAAACATTAAGAAGAAGAAAGTGAGCATCATTGTGTCTGTGGACGGAGTGAAGGTGATTCTGCGCAAGAAGCAGAAGGTGAGACTTCTCCAGCCCACCTGGGGAATGTGGGGCCAGAGCACCAGGGATTTGACCATGCCTGGGTATTACTGCTGCTTGGGGTAGTCACACTTCTAATCAAAACAGGCATTTTCTTAAAAACCACCCAGAATTTTCACAAGAAACACTCAATTTTTCATCAAACTAATAATGAAACCTTGCTGAAAAAAAGGGAGTGGGAAATAGTTTTCTATCAAAAAATGTCAAGCTTTCAGACAGTTTCTTTTCCTTTTTAATACCAGTAGGCTTTTTCCATGCTGCCTGGGCTGAGCACCCCTCAGCTCTTCACCCAGACTGTGCTTCTCATTGAACCAAGCCAGCAGTCAGATCCAGATCTCCTAAGCCCTAGCTCAGAGCCTTCTTCCCCAAAATGTGCTCTCTTCTGCATATTTGATGCTATAAATTAATCTGAGGGACTGTTTCAGCCCTGAAGGCTGTGATCAGATGACCAGATATGATAAATGATCAATCTATTTTTATGCAAGATACCAATGAAAGAACCATTGCTCATATAGTGAAACTCTAGCCTGATTTTGGCTTTGGACAAATGCACCATTCTCTAGGGTTGCTGCCCATCAGCATGATGGAGTTTAATTTTTACCCAACTTGTGATTTGATTCCTGCTCTCTGCTTACAGAGAAAGGAGTGGACCTGGGATGAGAGTAAGATGGTGGTGATGCATGACCCCGTGTACAGGTAGGTACGCAGCAGGGAATTTACACCAGCTAGGTCAAATCAACCCCAAGTGAGGTATATCCATCCTCTTGCTTGCTGAGTTACCTCCACCAAGGCTGGCTTTCCAAAGCACCATGAAAAATTAACAAAGTTGCAGAATTACTGCTGATGGGGAATCCTTTTCATACATTTTTGAGACTGAGATGGACTGATGTAGCTTTGAAGCTGCCTCTGCTTTGAACAGGGTTAGACTAGATGACCCCCCAGAGATACCTTCAATGTGAATTACTCTCAGATTCTGATTCTGAAGACAGGCTTCCTGCAGTTTACCTTCAAAACGTGGCTTGCTCTGTGCTTCTGAAGCAGGGCCTCACTCTATGGTGTAAGTGCTTGCAAGGAATTAACCCATACAGGACATGGTAAAATAGCATTGACTTTCCATAGCACTTGCCATGGGATATCATAGTATTTTGAAGACTACAAGCCATATCCAGAAGTTTACACTGCATGTAAACTTGATGCCTCAGGAGCCATCAGGGATGGCTTCCTTGAATGGAACCTCAACGACAGTGCGTAGCCTGCAGACACAGTTAAGAGCACACCTTGCACCAGGCTGTTAGATCCACCAAGTGAATAATTGTACCACAAGCACAAAGCTCCCAGCCCCCAGGGCTGGGATCATCAACACTGATTTTCTGGGTCAGAGCCATTGGTGGGGAGGTGAGGAGCAGAGGATGTACTGATGCATTATCCATGCCTACCTCTCACTCTGGCATTTGTTAAAGATTAGTACAAGATGTGGTACATTGGCAATAATTGCTCCAGTTGCATGTTTAACACACAAAAAAATCCAGTGACAGGAAAGAGTAAAAGAAAAGAACATTTCAAGATTCAGTTTGGTTTCTTTTCTATTCAGAACTGACCTCACTTGCCATATTTTTATGCAATTAAATCAAACATACAAAAAGGTCTTTCAAATCAGTTTTGCAGCACAAAGAGGAGAAAGAGTAAGCCTGAACAGGAGAGAGAGAGAAATCCTCAAGGTACACTCAGCATCCCTAGGAGAGGAACCCAGGGAAAGACTGGTTTTTGTGCTGTGCCACCTACTTGCTGCTGAGAGTGGGCCTGTGCTTGGTCCCTGGGCTGGCTGCACCAAGGTGGGCAGGGTGGTCACTTTACAGCTGGTTGTGCCATGCTGCAGCCTCAGGGTTAATTGCTGGGGCTAAAAATAGCTGCATGCTTTCCAATACTATAGATTTTTTAACTTTCCCACAGCATCTTTGAAAAGCTTTTGTCTGCTTAAGAAACCAGAAAGTTTTCTGTCAAGCCAGAAACACTCTCTAAATCCATCACCTCTTGCCTTGAAAACTGCAGATGGGGCTGTGCACCAGCACTGCCTCATTCCTCCAGCCCTAGGTGCTGTGAAACAGCCTGTTCTGGGGACACATGGGAGCCTCTGAGGTTGAGACTCTCCTGGATGTTTAATTCTCTTTGTCTCTCTCCCACCTAGAATCTTCTACGTGTCTCACGACTCGCAAGACCTGAAAATATTTAGTTACATTGCAAGGGATGGTGCTAACAACTCCTTCAGGTGCAACGTCTTCAAATCAAAGAAGAAGGTAGGATGCTCCTGGCACTACAGCTTTATCCTCTTTGGGTGAGAAGTCTCCAAAGGACCTCACACCTTACCGTGCAGGAGCCAAAATCACTGCTGGGTCAAAGGGTGCCGATTCCTAGGGAAAGACAAAAAGAGTGCCAGTGCTGGATGTCCCCCAAAAATGTGCCTGGTGTATGTCCCCTCTTGACTCAGTCACCCAGGCAGCAGCACAGCACTTGTATCTCAGTCCACACGGAGATAAGAGCTGATCTCCAAGGAGGGGATATTTTCCAGGGCACCAGTGGAGCCCCTGCCATAGGAAGAGATGGCAGCATGGGGCAGCCCTGGGGCAGGAGGTGGGGGGGATGGCTCCCAGTTTTCCCACCTGTGGTGGGATGGTGGCAGCATGGGTTTGCTCTGCAGAGCCAGGCGATGCGGGTGGTGCGCACAGTGGGACAAGCCTTCGAGGTGTGCCACAAGCTGAGCCTGCAGCACGCCCTGCAGAATGCCGACGGGCAGGCAGACGGTGCCAGCGACAGGTCAGCCGAGGAGCAGCTGCTGGAAGGTGACTCACGGGTCCCCATGGGGTATGGGTAAACCCCTCCCTCAGCACCAGTGATGCTTTGGAGTGGGGAACTACAGGGTGGCATGTCCTTGGTGGCCCAGCTCTCAGATCCTTCAGATGAGAGGCACAGGGCGTCTGCCCTGTCTTGCCTGCCCCTCCTGGGCACTAGGAATGCAGAGGCTGAGCCTCCTTGTCCAGCAGACTGAGGGTCCCTTCTTCCTGCCCCTCTGCAGTACACCAAGACTTGAAGCAAGTCCTGGGCTTGTGCCTGAGCTGCCACCCCATGATCCTGCAGTGGGGCACTTGGATTTATTTATCCATCTCATTTGAAGTTCACCAGATAAAGGGCTCCAAGATCACGGATGCAGATGAGGTTGGCATTGGCACTGATGGCATCTGTGCATCGGAGAGGGGACCTGGAGAGCTGCCCACTGCCAGAGGGGACCTTGGTATCCTGAAACCTGGGCAAGCCTCAAAGGATAAGAACTGCCAGGTAATGGGGGGCAGTCCACCCACTCTGCCACTGCTGGGGTCCCTCTGCTCAGGGTCACTGTGTCATTGCTTGATTTAGAGACCCCATTGCAGAACCCCTACTGGCTCCCTGCTCTCGCAGCCCCCATGGCAGGACAGTGTTTGGCACCCAATTTATCCACAGCTAAGCTGTGTCCCAGTGTTGGGGCAGGGGGAGAGGCAAGAGCTGGGAGTGGGGACACAGTGCATGGCTAAGCAGGCTTCAAACACAACCCAGGACAACAGGGCAGAGCATAGAGGGTCTCTGCTGGAGCCATCACCCAGCACTAGAGAAAAGTGAGGCAGGACCTCATTCCCACAGCATCATCCACAGAACAGGTGGAAACTAGGAGGAGGTTTCTCTGACAAGGAGATCATTTCCCCACCATGCAGGGTGGATTTCTGTGCCCCCAGTGCCCCAACTGCCACAGCAGTGACCCCCAGCTGCCCTCAACCGCCAGGCTGAGGAAGCAGCATCCCTAAGGGGGCCCCAGTCCTGTCACAAGCAGTGGTTTCACCGTAATGAATAGCTGCTCTGCAGAGCTTCCCCGTGAGCGCTTCCCGGCGGCCTGAATGGTATCGCTTCATCTCACACAATCGTATCGCTTGCAGGGCCTGGCTGAGAACAGCTGCAGTGAAATGCACTCCATGGGATTCATTTCCGCGGCTGGAAAGGCAGAACTTTCCTGTGCTTGCCTTCTGGGCACTGGAGCTGCCCAAGCAGAGGAGGGCAGGGAGCAGGAAAGGGGCACGCTCTGAGGGGAACCATCCTAAAACAGCCTGCTACCAGGGTGGGAGGCTGCCTGCCCAGCCCTGGGCTGCATGCCAAGATCCCCAACACCATGGAGGGTCAGGTGAGCCATGCATGAGGCCACCGTACAGTCCCCCAGGGCACATGAGGTGGCTGCAAACTCACTCACCCTGTGCCATCCATCAGAGCCCAGGCTCTGAGCACCGTGCTGGGGTGCAGGGGCTCATGACTGGGTCAAGGGCTGCTCTGAGATCAGTCAGTGTGTGCACTGCCCTTCTCACACAGGATATCTCCAAGAACTGGGATCCCTGCAGTCATTTAACGTGCTGATGACCCTGACACTGAACTGCTGTGCTACTGGCAAATGCTTCAGGCAGTAAGAAACTGCCCAGCCTGGGCAGCTGCATCATAGGGAAAGCAGTGAGGTGTTTGGGTCCCTCCCTGCCATCTCCCCGCCAGGGACCTGCCCTCCCTGCTCAGACCTATGGCCAAATGCAAATGGCAAAGCCCTGCCAGCTCTGGGAGCAGGAGTCACTCCAAAAAGTGCCATCCTGGGGATCATGTTCATGCAGTGCCTGACACTAAGCCCAGGGCTGTCCCCTCCACAGTCCCTTGGTGCCAGGGGTGCAGGGGCCGCTCTGTTGCTCTGGGCACACTGCCATGGAAAACCATGATCCAAATCCCAGCCTGAGCTGGTCAGTCCATTTATCCTGCCCATTTCTTTGTGCCCAGGATGCCGAGAACTACCCCCTCCACCCGGCCAGCTCCCAGCAGCTGCTCAGTCCGAGCAGCCCCTGCTCCTCAGCCTCCATCACCCCACTGGCCTCCCAGCACTGCCTCCAGCTGCTCCAGCAGCAGCTCCTCCAGCAGCAGCAGCAGACGCAGGTGGCTGTGGCCCAGGTATGCGTCCTGCCCTCCCCTTAGGTGGCACCAGCCCTTCTTGTATCTCCCTGCTCCAGCCAGGCTGGACTAACAGGGAGGGCAGATGGGAGCGGTACAAGGAGCTTGCAGCATTGCTTACACCATAGCTTGCGGCATTGCTTGCAATGTAGCTTGCAGCTTTGCTTACAGCATAGCTCACAGCAGTGCTTGCAGCAGCTTTTACAGCACAGCTCACAGCATAGAATCATAGAATCATAGACTGGCTTGTGTTGGAAGGGACCTTTAAACGTCATCTTGTCCAACCTAAGAGCCTGTCCAACCTGACCTGGAATGGTTCCAGTGATGGGGCATCTACCACCTCTCTGGGCAACCTGTGCCAGTGTCTCACCATCCTCAGTGTAAAAAAATCTCTTCCTTATATCAAGTTTAGATCTCCCTTGCTTAATTTAAAACCATCACCCCTTGTCCTGTTGCAACAGGCCCTGCATAGCTGGCAGCATAGCTCAGCTCCTAGGCATGGAGCTGGCTGCACACTAAGCCCAGGCAGGTCTAGCAGGGTCACGGCCCCCCCCTGACTCCCCAGCTGCCCTTTCATCCCAATTTTGGAAGCTACCCCCCTCCCGGGCTTCTTCCCACAAACCTGCATCAGAGCGGGGACCTCGATGCTAGGCGCCTCCCCACTCGTTTCATGTTATATCGGTGGGGAAAGCGAAGCTCCTCCCCACCTCTGGCCCCCCGGCCCGTGATGCGGCCGCACCTGGAGCAGATCCGGGAGCGGGGAACCGGTGGGGATGGGTGCCGCGGCGGGGCCAGCAGGGGGCGCTCGAAGGCTGCCGCGCCAGCGCTCCCGGGCATGGTGCTCCCGTCCCCTCACTGACCCGTCCATCCTTGCACCGCCCTGCCCTGCGCCGACTTTTCCAACCCCGCACCACCCCATTCCGCACTGACCCATCTGTCCCCGCACCATTCCGTCCCATCCATCCCCGCACTGCCCCACCCTGTCCCGCAGGTGCAGCTGTTGAAGGACCAATTAGCAGCCGAAACGGCAGCACGGATTGAAGCACAGGCCCGGGTACGGCAGCTCCTCTTGACCAACCGTGATCTGCTGCAACACGTCTCCTTGCTGGTGCAGCAGCTGACGGTGTTGGAAGCCCGGGAGCAACAGCGGCAACCAGGTGAGCACAGTGGCCACCACACCAGGCTTGTTTGGGTGCTGGGGTGCTCCCAGCATCATCCCTTCAGAGCATCTCTGTGCATCTCATGGCTGTAGGGAGCAGTTGGGGTGCTCCCAGTGTGAGCCCAGCAGGCTCTGGGGGACTTTGGAGCATCTCTGCACTCCTCATGATGACAGGGAGCAGCTGAGGTGCTCTCAGTACCATCCTAGCAGACTGTGGGAGGCTTTGGAGCATCTCTGCACCCCTGGTGGTCCAGGGGAGCAGCTGGCTTGGAAATCCCCAGCTCTTCATGTGCCCCTTTGTTCCTCTCTCACCAGTTGACCGTTCCTTGCAAAACCTGTCCCTGGCTCAGTCCCTCTCCCTGAACCTGAAGAACCACTACAGCTTGGATATTCACCTGCCATCCACCTCTACCCCTGCCAGCATCCTGGGCAGCCCTGTGGCCCCTGGCTCGCTGCCAGCCCTGGGCCCTGGGGACTCCTACCTCAACCTCATTGGCCTGGACAAGGGCAGTAACTGCTACAGCAGCAAGGAGGGGGATGAGTGCCTGGCTGTGCTGGAGGGGCAGCATGGGCTCAGCCGACGTGTGGAGGGCTCTGAGGTCACTGAGTTCACTCTGCTCAACGGGAGCAGCCAGCAGAAGGTGGACGACATGGACAGAGGGGATGAGGACAGGTAGGATGTGCCACCTCTGTCTCCCACCAGCTGCAGTGGGAACACCCTGAGCAGGTAAGTCATTGTTCATCCCTTCCTCTCTCTGCTTTTGCTTCCCAGGCGGCAGCAGCCCATCCCCAAGCTCAACCCACCACCACCCATCTTACGCAAAAGGTCGAGCAAGAACTCCCCAAGCCTGGAAGTGGAGGTGAAGCCCGAGAGCACTGCCCACATGAGTTTGCCCAGTTCCAATGTCTCCAACCTCACTAGCATTGCTGCCAGCTCGCTCACCCTCTTGGACCCTGAGGCAAGGACTCTTGCACGAAGCGCTGCCTCCAGCACAGAGCCCATCCCTGCTGGGACCTGCCACCGTGCTCTGGGCAAGGACAGGACTGGAGAGAGTGGGCAGATGTCCCCTCTGGCCAAAATCCATGACCCTGCAGCCAGCAAGGCCCTAGCCAAGGACTTGGTTGCCCTGACCAGCCCCACGGACAGCACACTGCCCTTCTGTCCTGCAGATGACACCTGCTTGCACATCAGCTTCTCAGAGGATGAGCTGATTGAACCAGAGCTGGACACTGCCGGGGGGACCAACAGGGTCCCCACTTAGCGGGACTGCAGTAGGTGGCAGCTGGCTGGCAGGCAGTCCCAGCAGCTCCGTCCACACCTATCCACCAGCCCACACTGGGGTCCCAAGGCCCTGCCCAGGCTGGGAGGCAGGTCCCTTTGCTGTCCCTGTCCCACACAGCAGCTTCCCCTGCCACATACAGGACTGCCATGCAGGATGTGACCTGTCCAGCCCCTGCCCTCAGCCTGCGCCAGCTTACACTGCCTTCCTGCTGTCTCATCCTCTGGTCTGCAGTCTGTCCTGCCCCTGCTCGCACAGCTACACATGCTGCATGGGGTCCCTGCCTATGGGCAGTTCTCTCCGCTGCTGCCTGGCAAGAGCCACAATTCCGTTTGTCACTACATCCCTTCTGCTGGCTGGTGGCTGCAGGCAGCCCCACACCAGCCCCAGCCTTCCTGCAGCAGTGCCATTGGCAGGGTGTGTGCCATCACCTGCTGGGAAACTCGGAGCGTGAGGAGCTGGCAGATGGCACTGCTGAAGGCCAGGGCATGCTGGACAGGGATGGCACTGGTTGGACTTGCTCCGGGGAGGTTCCCACATAGCTAGCATTCCCCATGGGATGTAACAACAGGAGACTCTAGGCAGGAGCATGGCACAGCACAGGGCTGTGAACACAAGAGACGAGGCTGCTGTCGCTAACCCACTTTGTCCGTTGCCACCCGCAGTAGTGGTGCGAGCAGGACCACTCAGCACAGCCATGGTACCACTCCACTGCCCAGCTCCCCGAGGTGGTTGCCTTGCTGCTACCACACTGCCATGGGCCAGGTCTCACCAGAGCAGCCTGTGTCTACTAGTGCCACACTGTTCCCACTCCAGCCCTGCCTTTAGGGGACAGCAGCCTCCCCACCATGTCCTCACATGACAAAGCCACCACTGCCTCCCTCCACAGGTGCCTTTTCCCGTGCCTCAGCACCCACTGCCCACACAGGCAGAGGCCACCCCACCGGAGGCCACTAACTGGATGCAGGGCTGGCCTTGGGAGCTCGCTGCTGCAGCAGGTGGACCCATCTGAGGGAGGGTACACTCCAAGTTTGGGTTCAGGGTGGGAGAGTCCTCCAATGCCTCTGAGCAGCTGTCGGCTGCAGGCAGAAGACTGCTCCATTGCAATGATTTAGGGTGTAACAGTGTAGTTTGGGTTTGGTTTCAGAAGTGTGAATGTCCTGGGATGAGTTAAGGTTCAAGGAAGAAGCATAGCCCTGGGTAAAGGCCCTGGCAGTGCCAGATGTCCCCTTCAGCCTGGGCAAGTTTTGGGAAGAGACCCAAGGAGCTGCTTGTCCACCTTGGTTGGTTGTGAGAGTGTTGGGAAAGTGTTAGAGAGAGTCATGCTGGGTAAGTGTCAAGCAAGAAATGGAGATTGGAGCAGTTGTGCTTCCTGTTCCTGGCATAGTGCTGCTGCCATGGGGGTAGGTGAGGGGACATGCACCCCGGAGCCAGCCGTGAGGAGCTGGTGGTATCACCACTGATGACTAGGCCTGGGAGCTTGTAAATCTGCAGCTGGGATGTCCAGTAGTGCAGTAGAGACAGACCAGCCTATCTGTAGGAATAAAGTACACTGCAGTTTGTTAACTGACTTTTAAAGAAAAACAATAAAGGTGTCTGATTTGCAGAGCAGGTGTGGTGGTCTCTGCCCCACTGGCGCCTGCATGCAGGGAGCCCTGAGCCTCACCAGATCAGGGACCTCCCAGGTATTCCCAAAGGAGAAAGATACCTGCTGGGAATAAAGGTTTCCTTGAGCCACCAGCCTGCTCCCCTGCACCCTCCTGTCCTATAGCCCCAGTTCAAACAAGGTCCTAGCAGCCCCATCTACTCCCTCTTGCAGTGCTGGTGACAGCAGGAGGTTCTGTGTCCCCACAGCGCTGCCATGCAGGGGACATGTTCCTCAGTCAGGGATGGGCCCATTTTCAATGCAAACCTCCTGCCCTGAGCCTGGCAGAACTCACACCATACTGCATGGCACCAAACACTGCTGCCTGCTGCAGCCCCCAGGTAGGGCCCTGCTCCCCACACACCTCCTTTGCTCTTTCTCATCCCCATTCCTGCTCCTGAAATAAATCCTGGCCCCAGCACATGGGATGGGAGTACCACAGTGGGAGGAGGCAGATTGCAGGCAGATGGCAAAGCCCAATGCCACAAGCTGGGATGGGACCAGTCACGTACCAGGGTGCTGGAACCCCATGGGTGCTGCCCACAGCCAGGAGGGGCAGGGGACCTCTGCCCTCTGCAGCACCCTGGCCCTGGCTCCTCTCAGGTGAGAAAGGGAACCCATGGAACCCATTCAGCATGGAGGCTCCAGGGCAGACAGAGAGCCCATGAGATTATCCCCCCATACAGGAAAGGGACCCAGCCCGTCTCTGGGGGTTGGATGGACACATCTCCCAGGATAACTGCAGGGGTCATGGGGCTCCATCCCTCCACAGAGTGGGTGCTGCCTCCATCATGACAGAGCCAGGAGCAGGGAGCCCTTTCCCCAGGGCCCACTGCATACATCTGCCTGGGGGGGTGGCTGCCTGCATGGGGAGGGGGCACTTCCAGCCCAGAGTCTTATTATGCATCCTTCATGGAAGAAACTTTTTCCTTTGCTGTCTGGTAAGCTGCTAGCAATCATCAGGCAGGCAGGTGGTAAAGATTCATATCCATCAAACAATGCCATTTAGTTTGTAACCTGTGACTAAATCTGGTGTTAGCTTTAATTTCAGAGTCTGCTTTAGGGCTCGCTTGTTAATCTCTATGCAAAGCAGATGAAATGAATATGCAGCATTTTGGATGTAATTGTACAGCTTCAATTCAGCACTATAATTTTCCAAACAGGATCTTGCAATCAAGCTTCTATTCATTAGTGTATAAACAATTTAGTTTCTCAGCTCTCCAGTATGCCAATCATCTCAATGGAGTGAGCATCTCCAACAAAAAGAGGAGGAAAGTTTCCTTTGTGTAACAGAGGTAAAAGTTGCTCTGTACTTCAGACAATTCCCACTTGGCAGATCCAGGCCATTCCTGCGGACACAGCTGGTTCCCAGTGTCCCACAACACTGACCAGCTGCAAATGGCATCCCAGGGGGACAATGCCTCGATGGCCCCAGTGACCTCCCAGCTGATGCAGCCCTAGGTCCCTCAGCAATTCTGCATGTGAGACCCCAACAGATGAATCTAGACCTTGCAGGATCAGGCCACCCAGAAAAGTGTGACCATGCATCACCATCCAGTGATGCTCAGGGCTCCATGAGAGCATCCCACAGCTCTGGGGAGTGGATGGCCACCTCAGCCAAAGCCCCCTGCATGTTCCCATCTCCCCCACACTGCACACCTCACACCAGCTTAGTCTTCCTGGCCAGCACTACAGGACAGGACATTACGATGCCACTTGCCCAGGGCCAACAGCAGCTCCCTTCATGGAAGATGGTGCCAGGCTGGTATGGGGGAGGGTAGAGGGCAGGTTTTGGTTTAGGGGTTCAACCCCCTCGTGTCTAGATGCTTTCCCCAGTGAGACCTGAGGGTGCTGCACACATGAGAGCACACCTACTCCCATCCCTATCCTGTGCCCATCGCTGCTCCTCGGAGGTGAGGAGGGACTGGCCGAGAGCCTCGACAAAGGGAAAAGCTGTCGGCTCCGTGGCTCAGCGCGGTCTCCGTTTCCAAATGAATATCGACAGCACTAATTACAGGCCGCCATGCAGACAGCTTATTAGCTTGTCACAAAAAGACAGTATTGAACTCAAAGCCCACGGTATTCACAGAGCACAGCAAGACGCTCCCCAGACAGCACAGTGAACCAGGCAGGCGAACAACCTCCAGCAAAACTAATTACTTCCTGATTGTCTAAGGCCACCCACTGGGTATAATAGTATAGACTAAATTTGGCATATACATAACTAAGCACTCAGCACCAATTTGGCATACAATAATCATCCACTGTGTTGCATAATTAAAATCTGATCACTTGGAATAATTATTTCATATTCCTGGTATTGGGTGAGGATTGCATAATGTAGCATGGCAGGAGTGTGATCCTGGGTGTGAAACTGCCCAGTTTCACAGGCATGAGCCCCCAGGAAGGATGGTACAGATCCAGGAAAGGCGAGAGACCTGCTCGGTGCTGGCTGCCTCCGACGGATGCCAATAACACCATGGGCAAGGTGCTGCAATGCCCCAAGACTGTTGGTCAGCACTGGCTGTAGAGGAGCTGGAGTCACCTTAACTCTGCCCATCCATGGCAACAAGCTGGTGCTGAGCAGTGACCCTGTGAGTCCTCCTCGGTGGGGAAGGACTAAACCCACTCAGGACAGGCTGTCCCCATGTCCCCAAGCAAACACTTTCTATATTGACCTTTCCAGGCAGGCTGCTGCCCCGCTGCCCGCCTGGCCGGGATGCTCACTGCCTGGCCCCATTGTGCTCGTGCGTCTGCTAAAGGCATTTGGAAAGACAAGGCAATAAAAAATAAAAATCAAGTGGAACGTGTGTGTCTAATCCATTAACTTCCTCCAGCAGCTCCCCAGGGACCCGGTGAGGAGGAGAAAGAATACGTGGATATTGCACGCGCCCTGGCACCTTGTCCCTGGACCAGCCCTGCCGCTGGCTGCTGCCATGGGCTCATAAATCACGGTGGGTGACAGCATTTCACAGCTTGCTTCCCAGCCAGGATATGGCCATTCCTGCTGATTACACGGCTGGGCGCGCGGGGGAAGCTGCATCTCCCACTTCCAGGAAGGGAGGATCCGCAAGGAAAACGCATTGATAAAAAGAAGAACGAAATCAGCTTTGTTCACGTTGCGAATCTCCCATTGTTCCTGCTGCGGCCGCCAGCCCTCGCTGGAGAAAGTATTTCCTCAGCGATAAATCTCCTGGGCTCCTCACAGCCCTCGCCTTGGCACCAGACCCTCCTCAGGTTGTTTTGAAACAAAAAGCAGCTTTTGCCACGGGCCCCCCCCGGGGTGTGCTAGGCAATGTGTGGTGTGATTTTAGGGGATGAGATACATCACTGGCACAGGGGAAGGGGAGTTGGTGCCCATCCTAGGGGTCTCCACCCCATGCCCCCAGCAAGAGCCACACCAGGGGACTTACACTACTGCTCCCAAAAGCTTCTCTCTGCTCCCATCCTGCAGACCCTCTGTCCTCCTTGCAAGCACAGAATGACCCAGGGAGAACAAGTCTGACTGGGGCCATACTAATCCCAGCACCGAAACACAGAGCTTGCGGTGGCCAAGCACTTGAAATACAGGAGTCGGGCTGACAGTTGTACAAAAAAAATAGATCAAGTTTCCAAGAAAATAGAGTTGAGCTGAGCTGATTTTCATCAGCATCTTCAGCCTCCTTTCGGGAAGCCCCAGCCTGCTCCTCATTCCTACTCTCTGCTTTACAAACCACTTAATTCCTTGTTGCTTTGGAAACCCTTACAAAGACCCTCTGCATCCCCCAAAATAACGAGCAACAGATGCTGCTTTGACCTCAGCAACTTCCTGGAAACATACATTTGTCAAAATAAAAATAAAAAGATTAATGTGAGGAAGGCTCTTAAATTATAAGGAAACAGCAGACAGAGAGCCCAGCCGTGCACGCCTGCCGCTGGCAACAGCCAAGCCCTTGGACAGCAGAGCAACCCAGGGCTGGCTGCAAGGAGGCTGTGGGGCCAGAGGACCCCATAGCCCAGAGGGTCCCTGTGCCCCCACTGCCATCCAGACCCAAGTGGGGCTGCAGCCAGTGTAGGGGCAGCTGTGGGCTGAGCTGACACCGCATGGTTCCTGCCTGACCCCACTGGCCACATCTGGAGGGGTTTCAGTTTGGGAGGGGCAACCCATGGTTTTGCTTCAATTCAGGTTTGCAAAATAGTTTGAGAAAAAATATGAAAATATGAAAAAATATGAAAATGAATCCATTCTGCACAAAACCCATCCCTGAGCAGCCCCATTGCCAGGAGGGGCACAGTCTGGCAGCACTCTCCACTGTGCAAGTGACACCAGGTGCAGGTTCAGCTCTCATCCCCACCATGTTTCTCAGGTTTAGGAGTAGCTCGTCTCTTTACAGAGTTTTAAATCCCCTTTGCTCATTCCACAGGGGAAAGAAGATGTGCAAACAACAGGTAACCAGGAACTTCTTAGTTCTGAGTGCTTGAACACCAGCATGTTTCAACCTCAGCTTTGGCTGCAGCCATCTGCACATATCACCTGGGGACCCTGTGACCAGGCTGGGATGCACTCACCTTGGTGAGAGACTGCTGCACCTCAGGTTGATGCTGCTGTGCATGGCCACAGGATGATGATCAGTGGGACAGTGTGCTAGAGGACTCTTCTCTTGCCCACTCTGGCAACGTGGCAGTGGCTGGGGGTTGTCACAGCCCAGCTGCTCCCACCAAGGGATGCATGGGTGTTGCTGTGCCAGGAATGCAAATCCTTACCTGGGCTGGGCCGGGGGCTCTGCCTTCCCCAGCACCAGCCAGGATTCCTGGTGTAGCTATGGCAACAACCATATACATGTACATATTCTTCCCATTAATCACAGGGATATCCAGAGCAACTGTCTTTGCTGGGGGCTGTTTCCATCCAGCCAAAGCAGGGTGAAGCACTCCCTGCTTGTATCCACAGCCACTCCCTTGCACAGAGCAAATCTTCTGCACCACCCCTTGCCCAGCTGCCTGCATCCAGAGTTCTCCATCACTGTGGCCACTTTCCTGTGAACCCTGAAGTCAACATGGGGCTGTCCCCAAGCCACACTGGTGGTGGGAGCAGCAGGGACCCCCTGGTGCAGCTGCTCCTGTCAATACAGCCCTTGTACCAGCTCCTGGGTGAAATCCTGTCAGGAAGAGAAAAAAAGTCAAACCCTTGGCTGCTCAAGGTGTATTTTTCTGACCTCTGTCATCAGTAAAAGACCCAGAGTGGTTGGGTCAGCTGTAGATGTCCACACTTATTCACATCAACCTCACCTCAGGGATTTCTCAATTTCCTCCGTCTACCCACCACAGTCCATTGGCACTTTGGGACCAAACACAACTCTCCAATGTGAAGGATGTGAAGGTGGTTCTCTTCCTGTTTTGCTTCAGCCAGAGCAGGCAGCAAAAGCTGGTCAGGGTGAGCCCAAATCCCATGTGAAGGAGGCAAAGCAAAGCAGTCTCAGGGGAGCATGTGCCATGGGGGCACAGTTGTCCAGAGATAGGGCAGCCATGGGGCAGACATTCCCAGAGTGGAGGAAACCCTGTCCACTGTGGCTTGTCTAAGACAGAGTGAGGGCCCTGCTTGGCTGCTTCACTGTCAAAAATAACATCCAGGGAGTGATTAAAAGCTGGCAGGACCCAGAGGGTGCAGGCATGCCTCCCAAGCTCTATTTGCTACAGGTGAGGGCACAGTGCTGGAGCTCCTGTGGATGGCAGAAAGAAAAGGACTCAAAAATAGACTTTCCATCATGTTAATGAGAGCCAAGAAGCGCTGGTGAGCTTGTTGGTGCTGGCAGGTGCCTCTGGGTGCTGCCAGCTCCTAACACTGGTGCCAGGGGCCTCCTGTGCCAATGGATAATGACAGCCATGCTGGAGCACAGGCAGCCTCACTGGCTTCGATCATGGCAGTGCATGCTGAGGATGCTGGCTGAGCCCTAGCTGCCTTCTGCCTTCCACATTGCTCACTCAAAAGGTTTATCCTTGCAGGTTACAGCTGGCAGCACCTCTGCATTGCCAGGAGCTGAGAGGTTCAGTCCTGAGTCAGGAAAGGGAGCTCATTTGCTGAGCTACAGGCAGGAGAAAAGTCATTAGAATGGCTCATTCTGACTAATTGCTCCCTTGCACAGAGAGCTATGTCCACAGCACATGGCCAAGGAGCAGAGCTGGCTCTTGCAGCAAGGTGCAGGGAGCAGAGACACTGTCCTTGCTCCTGCCTTGCCTGCCAGGTTCATGGGTTCTCAAGGGGCACAGCAGCACCAGGGTGACACCGTGGCACGCTGCAAGCATGGCATCACCTGCAGCATGGCCTCAGTTCTCAAAGACATGGATAAATGCCACAGCTGCCCATGCAGGCAGGTCCCACCAGCTATGTGTACTGTCCCATGGGTCCACAAGCCACCCCAGGGCTTTCCCTGCTCTGCTGAGGTCTGTCAGGCTCTGCAGGGGTGCTGAGACCAGGGCAACCCTACCTGCAGTACTGATGCCTGGGCACTCCTGTGCCACAGCAGGAACTTGTGTCACTGCTGGAAGCCCCTAAGGGACACTTGGTGGCTGCTGCCTTCATCCCAAGCTCGCAGTGTGCACCACTCACAGCCCTGGGCACATTTTCCCTGTGTGCAGGGTCTGTCAGAGGGCTTAGTGCAGCCCTGCCCTGGCCCCACGCTGCCAGGATTTAAGATCCACCAGTTTCCTCTGCCCTTTCCACCAAAACAACCCACAGAAAGTTTTATAAACTTGAGGAAACGCGAGTCAAAGCAGAAGGAGCCCAAAGCTGAGCCAAAGCGTGACCTCAGCAACCTCCCCTCTTTGTCCAGCCTGGGACCTCATTACTATCTGTCAGCATTTGCTGTGTCCCCTCCTTCATGGGATGCACCAGGCCCTTCCGGAGGAGTGGGGCTTCACCACAGCCTGTGCCCCTCCAACGACTCTGTTATCTCTGCCATTTCCAGTTCTGCTTCCCTTCACCAGCACAGGGGTGATGTCCTCCCTGGGCTGGCAGTCCCTGGCCCATGCCTGAGCAGACACCTCGAGGAATGGATTCATCCTGCTGGTCTATGGGGCTTGGGACTGAGTCCTAAATGGGGCTGCAGGATGGGGCTCTCCCCATGCTCAATGGGGCAGCAGCAGGGAGGAGGGTTTGACAGAGCAGCTCAAGCACCCATGCAGGTCACAGCAGAGTGTAAGGCTCAGCTCTCCAAATAACACTGTCTTATGGATGCTACCCATCCCATCCCATCCTGTCCCATCCCATCCCATCCCTGCTCCAGCCCTGATAGAAAAGAATGCAGAGCCCAGCAGAACAGGGGTCAAGAGAAGATGGAGCATACTTTGCTGTCTGAAGCATTAACCTGCCTGTCTGACATGAGGGCAGTGACAGGCAGGGAGTGTTTGGTGCAAAGGAAGGAAATGGAAGAATTAAATCCACAGAACTTCCCTGCTTTTGTTCTCTCTCCCACCCCCGCTCTTCTCCTTGGCCGCTCACTCTTCTCGCTGGATGTGTATGGCTCAATAGTACCCAAGCAAGCTGGAAAAAGAGTATATCAGCTGAAAGCAATTTACTTTGAAATCCAGCTGCCAGATTTTCCTTCATTTGTTTACTTTTAAATGCTTTTTTAAAAGCCAAAGTACACAAGGCAGCCAAATTGCTGACATGTGTGTCGGGCCGGTACCCTGCAAATGCTGCATTCTTTCATGTCCTCCTGGACTCAAATCCACTCATGTTTATTTAAAATACGTAGAACACTTCAGCACTATTAAGGACCATGTTTTATAGTAAATGGAAAAAGATTTCCTTGCAGGCCAAGGGAAGAGGAAAAGAATCACTTCGATTCAGTTTTGTCCTGACTGCACTTCGCCTGCCACACTGGGGCCCAGCCACCCACATCCAACCAACAGGCTCGGCCCAGCGCCAGGACCTAGTAGCTCTGGTTGCTTCTCAGGAGCTGCTAGTACTCTGGAAACGCTGGAGACAGGTGGATACAGGGCTCCAGCAGTGCTTGTGGGGCTTGACCTTTCTCCTTGACAGATCCATAGGGCTGTTGGCCTGCGCTAGCTGAAAGAAACACCAAGATGGGGCTTAAAGTTACCAAGGTCCTCCATGGCTTCAGGGTCTCAGGAGTTGTCACGCTGCTACCTCCAAATCACCAGCCCAGAACCCTTTTTCATCACTTTCCCATGCCTTATACATTCACCTCTCACACCTTCTACTTAGCACATAGAATTTCACATCTATGAACTATGGATGCTAAAGCTGTAGGTGTGACCCCAGCAACAACTCCAGAGCAGCTCTTGAGGATCAGCAGGAGGTGAGATGGCAGCACACAGGCACAGGTTGGCAGGAACACTGAGATGTAATGGAGCTGTATGCAGCAGAGAGTGAGACACTACAGACTTACTACAGGTGACATGTAATGACATCCTCTCAAAAATACAATAAAGATGCTGAAATGGATACAAAATAAATATTTTTAAGGACAATAACAGGACTATATATGGAAGTAGATACTAAAATTCAGTATTTTTAAGTGTAGTGTTCGTGTGGGTATTTTGGGAGAGAATGAGGGTAGGAAGGGCATTTCCAGCTAATGCTGCCTCTCCTCAAACCATCCCTCTGTGGCTGACACAAGCTGAACTCTACAGGGTAAATGCAAGGATGTGCAACAGAAAGTGAAAATGTCAACAAACAGCAAATAAATCCTGCAGGCTATTGTCACTGCTTGGGCTTAAAGAAATGCAGAAAGGCAACTCCAGTATTGTGGAGCAAGGAAGTGACTTACATTTTGAATCAAATTATCTGCTACCAGCAACACAGAGATGGACAGTGGCTTTGTGAAAACACATTAGCATGCCCTTGACAAACCTCCTTCCTAAAAGAAATCACCACTGACATAGCCAGAATTGCTCTGGTTTGTTTCCTAGCAAAAAGCCCAAGAACCCAGAAACCTCCATTTAATAACTGTTAATCATTTACTGTACAGCACCTTCATCATTTCATTGTAATTAGCCACACGAGTAAATCTTCAAAAGGATTCCTCCAGTGGATTCCCAGACTCTGATTATGTCATGCCCTGAACACAACATCCCACAACTGGTTTCACTCATGGTTGGAAGAAACAAAGGCTCTGAGCAAGTGATGATGGGGAGCAGAGCAGGGTTTGCCAGGACAAGCACTGTGCACTGGTGCTACATGTGTTTTGGTGACTTTCACTCCTGTAACCACCTCCCTTGTTTCTTGACTCCAGTATGCAGCCATTTCCACCACCTCCTTTGCTCCTTGGCCCTCTCTACACAGCCATTTCTACACATCACATTGCCACCACTACAAAGAACAGCTCGGAGCTGAAAGCAGAGTGTTGTCCTTAGAATCTCCAAAAGGCAGGAGAGACCCCACGGTGTTCAGAATTTGGAAATACCCTTGCAAGGCTGCTCAGTGACACTTCTCATCCTCCACCCCTCAGACAGCAATATCTCCACCTGCTTTACCACTCACAGAGCTGTCTGCCTGCCAGCACACTTACAGAGGGCAGAATGGGCAGAGGAAAGTGTTTCAAACAGCAGGCAGCTGCCAGGCTGAGCAATGAGGGCAGGGTGATGGGCCCACCACTTCTCTCCCCACCTGCATGCCCTGGCTGTGCATGGCTCCAGCTGCTTGCTCTGGGGAAGAACAGTGCTTGGCTGTGGCTCCCCTCAAGTCATGGGTTTGTGCCTGCCATGGCCATGCAGAGCTTCCCCTCAGACTTCCCTAAGACACTTCACAAGGACAAAGACAAGAATAAACAAGCAGAGAGTGCTCCGTTGGGTGGAACCACCCCATCGAACAGAGGAGCCAGGGCAGAGAGGGAAGTGACATGCCCCAAGGCCACACAATGAGATAGTGACAGGCAGGAAAGGGAAGCCTGTTGCCTGTCTCTCAGCACAGGGCTCTACCCTCTGGTCTGTGCTACTCCTGTCCTGCTCTGTTCTTTCCCCTCCGCAACACATTGGTATGAAGGACAGAAAACAAACACATGAAAGCCTGTAACAATAAAGAGCCCAATAACTGATAGTAAGGACTCCAGGAGCTGTAGGGAGCCAAGAGCTTCTTGAAGGGGGTTGGATGGAAGCTGAGTTTCCCTCCCTGCTTGTATTGTATTTCTTTCCTCTGCCAAAATGTGCTTCCTGAGTCTTGGGCAGAGCTCTCTGCTGCTGACCCTCGCCTTCCTCTGTTTAGCCTGGAGCGCAGGCTTGCCACGAGTGCCCGAGGCCGCGCCTGGGGACAGGCAGAGCCTCCCGCTGCGTGCACATGGCCAGGGTCAGGCCTGCTGTCAGCAGCTTCCTGACAACCAAAGCCAAGTCGGGCCACACCTGACCATGTCCCACAGGAGCAGTCGGGCAGAGCTTGGATGCAGGAGTCTGGAGAGAGCTGTGAGCTGGGGACAGGGGAGGCAGACAGTTCCAATTGATGTGGTTCATGTTTATGGGCTCCATTCAGCCCTTTTCTCCCAGACAAAGATGGGTCAGGTTCCACACTCCACACAGCTATACATGGGAGGCAGCAATAACAGAGCAGAGGTCAGACAGTGCTCTAACCAAAGAGGTAATTCTGACTCCATTAAAATTCTCGCTCCCATTCGCATGGAAGCAGAAGGCTGTGCTACTACTTATAAAGAGCTGAACCACCCTCAGGGTGACTCATAGCCCTTAACAGAGCTGCCATGCTGATTCTACAAATATTAGAGCAATGCCTCAGAGTCAGTGTTTTGTACAGTTTAACCTATCAACTTGGGAGCAGACCCATAGCTCTTTTACAAAGCTCTCCTTCCCTGTATTTTATTTCCTCTTGGTGCCAGAATCAGAGCCAAAGCTGAGCTTAACAAAGCAACAGGCATGGCCGTTCTTCCCAGCCCTCATTTCCCCTGGTGAGAAGGGAGAAATTAATTTAAACCCTATCAAACCAGCAAAAGCTGTTAGCCATTTTGTGCTGCAGAACACAGCATGAACGAAACACTCACTTGAACCATCTGCATTTGCCAGCCCAGCCAAGAGCACAGGAACACACAGGTTGGAATCCTTTTGTTTACGCATCTGCAACAGACAAACGTGATCTCAGCTATTTTGCAGGCAGCAAGGGCAGCAGCAGTGGGGAGATGCTTGGGGTGCAGGCAAGACAGAAGAGCTTTTACCTTATTAAATACTCTTATTTCTTTTCTTTGAGCCCTTACTCCTGGATCCAAGTAGGTACAGCAAAGATCTTCATGCCCCAGCAGCTTCTGTTTCTGCCCCAGCCTTGCAGTAGCATGGAGCAGCTCTCAACCAGCCAGGCAGGCTCAGAGCACACAGGCAATATCTCTCTCCTCATTGCCTGCTCTCACTGCATTGCTCTCATCAAGCACAGACATTACACATGAGGAACCTGCACCCATACGTGCATTAGGGCTTGCCAAAGCCTTTGGAACATGTGTAAGGGAGTGGAAAAACTTGTTGTTGAAGCAGAAAGAAACCAAAAGCAGGAATGACCCCTGCAGCGTTGAGTGAGCAGTGTTGCTGGCCTGCCACCCCCCTTCCAGCATCTGCTCCTGCTTGTGGGGCTGATTTACTGCCTTAATATTCAAAATAACACTACAGACTTTTTGCTTCTAGTTTGCTGGTCTGTATTTTCTCAGATCTTCTCTCTTTGCCAAAGTATTATTTGTACCACACGCAACCAAGCAGAAAGTCTCAGAAGAGACTCAGATCAAGTCCCCAGCTGGAAGGGCTCACATGAAAAACCATAAAACTAGTAACAGAAGGGCAAGATTGCATTATTATGACCATACAGTAAAAGTCATGTGTACTCCTAATAAAAAATATTATGTGCTTTTACATGAAGTTAAATACTGCAGTTAACCTGCTTCCCATGTTTGCCTGTCACACACTGCTAGCACTGGCCCTGCAGGTTCAAAACCATCCTGTTCTCTGCAGCACCAGGGATATCCCTTTCTGGATTCAGAGAAACAAATACATTTTACACTGAGATTTCCCAACCACCACCATCTACTTTAACATCTCTGCCTTAACTTCTGTAAGTCAGATTGAATGTGATTGAGGTGATCGAAATGTTTTCAAATCATTTTTCTTCCTTTTCTCACTTCATACTCAATTCAAGAGTTTTTGTATGTAGGAAAAATCAAGTTGAGACAATGTTCAAGTGAATTCTGTAGCAGAGACAAAAGACTCAATCAAGTTTCTGCCAGCAATACTGAAGTAGCCTTCTGACTTTCGTGATGGCAAAATGTTCCCAGGGATGCCCAAGATCACCTTAATGCAGCCACAAGAGGGAGTCTTAAATCTCTTGTTAATACCAGATGGATTCTAGTTTCAAAACTAGTTCAAGAGCAAACAGCAAGCTTGAAAAATAATTTTACAAAGTTATCCTGAGCTCCAAGTTTCTGCTCTGGCTATACAGGAGTATCCTCATTTTGAAGGTAAAGGTGCTTTAAAATCCTTGGTCTACAGATGCAGTTTTATCTTTTCTTATGAATAGGAGGGGGGAAAAATTTCTTATCCATTCTAGAAACATATTGCAATGAAGGCAGAGGAGTACAAAAATGGCTTTTGCCCTAGACAATCTCACCTTACAAATGCTTGAAAGGCTAGTTCCACCTGAGCTGACTCCTCAGAGATTCTTTTTAATCAAGGATGATAATATGGATAGTATGTCATACAAAGGAATTACAAAACTGGCAAGAGAGCTGAATGAAGCCAATTACTTGCCATCACTAGCTCAGATTTGGTGGCTATAAAGGTGAGCAGGGGTTGCTGTTGGACTCCTGGCCTTCTTGGCTAAGAGTGCACCTTCTCCAGCCCTTTTGCTTTGGGAGTTAAGCAGAACCACTTGAGACCAGGGCATGTCACACTGCCAGGTGTCTTGGAGAGGGACTTGAGAAGGATGCTGTTGTGCTATTGCTACACAATTCTGCTGCACCAGAAATGCACACTCCTACCTTAGCAAGATTAGAAATTACTCTGGGATTTTACTCTTCCCATCCACAATCCAAAAGAACAGAGCAGGTTCTGCCTCACCTAACCCATGGTGTAGCAACCTACCATGACACTGGCTTAGCATTTTAACTGGACACGTGATTAGAAGCACTGGCAGGGTTAAGAGCCTACAACATAACAACACTTCCCACATAACCAGCAAAATATCTGTGTTAAATCTGCACGCATCTGCTCTCCATCTGCCAAGAAAATGTCAGGATACATTCCTCAAAAATACTTCTAAGGCCTTTACTCAATCTTGACATTCACATGTTCTGAAGTTTCCAAGAAAACATTAGAGCTCCAAGGGGGCATCTATGTTTGAGTAAAGCCACACGACAATCCTGAGCAGAAATCAGTACATGTAGGCACTGCCCAAAGCTTTTCTCACAGAGATTCAGCCAAGAGATAAAGGCAAGAAACAATTATCTCTAAGAGATTAATGACAGAAATGGAATTCTATTTGACTTCACTGTTCTCCTCTGCTGCTCCCTGTTGTACATTCACCTGCCCAATTCTGCTTGGCGAGCAGGTCCTTAATTCTGACTTTTAAACATGGTCAGTGCATCATTACTCTGACCCAAGAAGCAGCGGATTCAGCTGCCATGAAACATGAATAATCTTAAACCTTTGAGGCTGCAGTATAAATCAGTTGGGTTTGGTTTTTTTTCTTACAGCACTAGCCAATTTAAGGGTGGGGTTTATAAAAGGCTGTTTAAAAAACCTGCCCCACTATTGATGCATGTCAGTCTTTTCAAAAGCAATTTAATGGAAAAAGTACTGTTTAATTATGATTAGGAGCTCACTACTGGAATGCCCATGTCTGTTTATTCAAAAGCAGATGTTCAGCAGTGCAATGTTTCATGCATTATGCTGACAATAGTAAGTTATTAGCACAACATCATAAGTAATAGCTAAAAAGTCTTTCTGTGAGGTTGCCTAACTCTTAAGAGTGAGTCAGCAACAAAAGATCAGATCTGACACGTGTTAACATCCCAGAACAATTCCTCCTCTACTTGGCCAAACCCCATTTCTCTCAAGCTGAATGTGATTATACCTCAAGCTTGTCCCAGTTTCCATCTCTGCAGAAAATGGGCTATCTGTCCTCAGCAATTCATAGCTGCTCCAAAATGCTGGGAGAAACCTGCAAGGAGAAACTGCAAAGGTGCCCACCATCTCACAATGGAGACAAAGCATTGCTGAGACAGTGTGATGTGTACATTAAAATGCAAACACCTCTGCCACTTGCTTTGAGTTTCAGTCCACACACCCAAGCAGAAAGTAGTAAGAACAACTGAGCCACACAGTGCACCAGCTATTTTTAGATAAAAGTTACACAATTTTCCCTCTAGCATCATGGATCAGAAACACATGCAGCAGCTACAGACCCATTTAATCCTACCCCAAACAAGGTGCTGGTAAATCTTCAGATCCTGGTAACAGCCAGGCTACTCAAGGAGCAAAGAACTACTCAAGTCTTCACTATGGCTCAGGCTACACCATCTGGCCCAGACAAGCTAAAGTGCCCCTGGCTTTGTGAAAACAAGTTTATTTCATTTCTTCTGACTTCTGAAATAATATTCTGGCTACTGGGTGGAAGGGGAGGAAAGGCTAGATCTACTTCCTGTGGAACATATGACTTCTAGCTGTTACAGAAAAGATAAAAAAAAGCTATTTACTCCTCTATCAAAAAGTGTTATCACAGTGAAACAACAGAAAGGATCTGCCTCAAACCCCTCAAGTCAGGGCCTTGTGACAGAATATAAGCCACCTTCTTACACTGCTTAATGGGACAGGAAGATTCTTGATTGATTGAGGCAGCAAAGACTGAGGCTATATTCACACGTATCTTGGACATGGCTGGACAGATCCTTTCAGAGATAATTTCCCTGTAAGGTGGTGGAAAATGCAATTTCTCTGATGAATTAGCTTGGGTTCCCTGTAAAAAAAAATTTAAAAATGGAAACCACTGACCTAGCTGCATGAGGAATGAGTGGCTAGCACAGAACAAGGATCTTTATGGCAGAAATAGTACTGACCTCATACCTAGCAACCCTTGCTCTAAAACAGATTTTAAGTTAAACCTATACAGAATGAGGCCCCTGGGAAAAAAATGCAGGGTTATCAGCTGCAAAACGAAGAGAAAACATTAATGACTTGTTTGTTCTCAGTTTCCTTGATCCAAGTGGCAGTATTCTCAGTAAGTAAATAAAGTCTCACACCAGTTCTTGATTGATTGAGGCAGCAAAGACTCAGGCTACATTCACATATACCTTAGACAAGGCTGGTAGTCACCATCAAGCAACCACCATTGCTAGTGCTAAGAGGGTCCCAACATGACTGCAGAGAGCACTGTGCAAAACAGGGAAGTACATTTTGTTTTAGTTGCTGTGATGTGTGAGTATGTTTGAAGAAGTCTACTAAGCCATGCTATAGTTTGGGGCTCTTTAATCATTTAAGTTCTACCCAGTGCATACTGGATGATTTACATTTGCAAGCAACACATCTTTGTACTTTAATTACAGCACAGTCTGCCTGCTTCACCAGGTCCAGAAAAAGAGCCTACTGCCAAATTGAGAAGGCTTCAGCTCTCCTTCAATGGGTGGATTTGGCTCTGGTCTAGGTCTAGAGTGGTAGGGGTTCTCAGGCTTAGGACGGTCTGTCTTCACTTTCGTAACCTGTGAAGAAAAAAGGAGAAATGACACAACTTCTCATTGCAGTTACTAGAAAAGCTAGATTGAGTCAGAACTTGAAGGAAGAACTACCAAGAGGTACCAACAACACTAAAGACACACTGCTGAGCTGATGAGAGCTCCTATCTCCAGAATACTTCTGAAGAAAGGGAGAGGAGGGGCATTTCACTTATAACAGGAGAGTAGTTCTACATGTGTGGGAGCTTCACTCCTGAAGGCAAGGTCTCTGCACCAGGAAAAGCAAAAAGCAAGATGATATGTCATCGCTAAGACAAGTGTCAGTCTCTGGGAAAGCAATCCCAGAGAGTGCTGAGAGTCCTGACTTCCAGTAAAGTCCACCAGCTTCCCGTGTTGAGTTCATGAATCACCTTCTGGCTGGAAGAAGAATTTGAGACCTGATCTCTCTGTTCTTACAGATGTTTTGTACAGAAGAATCTGGCTAGTCAGCCAAAAAGGTATGAAGTTACCTTAGAGAGTTCTCCCAGATCAGGTCTCACCCAACCCAACTTCTCCAGCACACAGTCATCAAATACTGCCTGCTGCTTTCGGCATCGACGGAACTCCTGCAGGTTGGTGTAGTCAATGCATGTCCAGTACTCTGTAAATGGCTCTGCACAGTGTGTCTTAACCTTCCTGTAAGAAACCACAGAAACAAAATCATTAGCAAGTGTTATAATTTTAATTATCTCTCTTACTCATTCAAGCTTCAGGTTGTGATAAAATGCTTTTTGTAGTTTTAAGTTCTCAGGAACATGTAAAGACTTCAGAGAAGTTACTATTTGAAGCATCATTAAATAGAATTTGATATCAGTAAAATTTGTATTCTAGTTATACATAAGGATTGCAACAACTTAACTAATATGTGGAAGATGTTTTTGCCAGGTAGATGGACACAGTTCCTCCACAGAAGATTCTTGTTTTCCCAAATAACTTAGTGTGCATTATACAATGTTCTAATATTTCCAAATTAATTTGATGTCTTAAGCTTAAGAAGACATGCTTAGAACAGAGGTTTCTCATTACTAGCTGCTATACTGGAAATGGACCTGCTTTGAGCTAATTAAACTAGGCCTCTTATTAGCAACTTAAGACTATGATACTGACACACGCCTTGGGATATAAATTTTTGGTCAGAAGAAGCAAGTGCTATATCTATTTGAGCTTTCATAATAGTTTGCCTGACAAACAGAGAGGACAGACAATACAAAGCTTAGCTCAGTTTCTTGGATTTCCTAATATAGACGCAAGGTGCAGAAGCAGCAAGCCCTCCAGCACTCCCCAGCAGTCCTTTCCTAACCTAACAAAAATCTGAGCAACCTACTCTGGAGCATAGGGCATGGAGCATCATACGAAAGAGTAAATGAAATAATAAATAAGGGTACAGTCTCTACTCTCGAGAGTCAAAGCCTAAAAAGCAACAATAAAGACTGATGATCGTGGTGATGGCAGCGTGCTTAGTTAGGCTGAGTGATCGCTATAGCACTTGAATAACAAAGCTCGGCAACGAGATGCCCTGAAACACCTTCACCTCCAGGCTCTCCGCCGGGCAGCGAGAGGGGCAGCAGCCGGAGGAGGCTCGCTGGGGCCCCGCTCACCTGAAGAAGTCGAGGGCGCACTGGTTGACCTGTCGACCCTCCTGCAAGCACTTCCGCGGGTCCTTCTCCTCCCACCGACAGAGCATGAACTCCTTGTTGGGCCGGTCGCACTGCGAGCCGTAGTGGTGGGCCGCGGCCTTCAGCACGGCCGAGCTGACTTTCACCTACATGCGGGGGAGAGCGGCAATGGCAGCAGAACCACCTGAGCAGCGCTGCCCAGCGGGGCAAGGGCCCGGCAGCGGCCCCTCGCTCTCTCACTCACCTCCTGCACGTCGAGCTCCTCCAGGGAGGGCACCTGCAGTGACCCGGGCATGGTGCCGGGACCGCTCTCCTTGAGCTCCCCTCAGCGGCCGCCGCCACCGCGCACGCGCGCCCCGCGCCCCCTCTGACGACAGCGCGTGCGTAGCAGCGGCGGGAGGCGGTGCTTCACAGCCCTTCCTCTGTTGCCATGGTAACGCCGCCGCGTCGGGCCGCCATGATGGTGACTGGCAGCCGGTACCGCGGGGACACAGTGCGCGGCAGGTGGGACCGGCGGGGCACGGGAGGCACAGAGCGACACGGGGCTGCCCACCCCTCCCTGTTCCCAGCCAATGTTCTCTTCCAGGATGGAGGGACAGGGCTCCTACACGCTGCCGACGGGCACCGAGTACCGGGGAACGCTGAGGGACGGGATGTTTGACGGCGAGGGAGAGCTGCTTTTCCCCAACGGTGGCACGTACCGAGCGGTCTGGCACCGCGGGGTAGCCACGCAGGTAACCCCGGGCCAGGAAGGCCTCACTGCGAGTATCCTCTGCCGCTAGGGAGCGGCCCCCGCCTCCAGGGAAGGTCTTGCGGTGAAATATGTAGATCTCCGAGCCAAGCCAATTTTTCGTCTTCTCGGCAGTTTCTCACAGCCAGACGTGAAGGGCGAGGCTGCTCCGGGCCGGGCAGCGGCTCCCAGCGTTAGCTGAGCTTGCTGTGCTGGGCTAAGGGCAGTGGAACACTGGCCTTGCTCCTACTCTATCTATCCATCATGTTTATTAACTCTGTGCTTGAACATGTTTTGCAGGGAAAATACACTTTTGCAGATGGTCTCGAATACACAGATAAAAAATGGCATTACTGTGACAGCTATGACAGAAGATTTTACACAGAAATCTGCTCTGGTCTAAAACCAGCAGGTACTGAATTGCGTTTGCTATCCTAAGAGTCTGGAAGGAATTAAACTAACAACTTTGCTTGAGAAAGATTAATTCGACTATATGAGTAACATGGAGCAGAAATGCTCTGGCTAATTTCAGGACCCAACCATATAAGGCTGCCAGAAGAATGCTGACACCACCTTCCACCAGCACAGCAGTGCAGGATGCAGCCTTCCACCCACAGCCTGGGCTCCTCTGCAGTGATGACCCACAGGACAGGGCTTCATTATCTGCAGCTTTTGTTACTCTGATTAACCCTGTTGTACATTTCACCTTCACTGCATTAGCAGTGCACTTTCCATATGGAAAAGTTGAGCAAAAGCAATTTATTTACATCTAGAACATCAAATAAAGCTTGAATATATCTGTCCCAGGTAGCTTTTTAGTAGATACCAAAATAAGCATTAGTGTCCTGTTTATATTTTTGCTGGGGAGTTTCATAATATTATTTATCTGTAGTCAAAAGGTGAAAAGATTTATAAGGAACAAGTGAGTCAATATGTAATGCAATAAATAAAACACTCTTCTTTATACATAGAATATTTTAGTGATGACCTGTAGTTATTTTGAGAGGCCAGCAAGACTCTCCCCACCCCATTTTGGAGTTTGGGGTCATATTTGTAATGTTAGCTTAGTGGGCTGAATCACAGGACTGGGAACAAGGAAATCAAAGTGATGTCTTTTTGGTATGGATTTTTTCATTTTCTATATCTGCAAAATTGGAAAAATGTTTTCTAAAATTTCCAGTAAGGTAACCACATTGTTTCTGTAGCAAATGCCATAGAGACCTAATATTTGTTAGTTACTTGATCAAAGGCACAAATAAAAAATAACACCAACAAAAATACCCCAAACCAAAATAAAACAAAAAAGTTTTTGGTTTTATTCTTCAGGCATTTCTCAGCTTACAAATCTGGATCCTCCCAGAAAAATCCCAGAAGGTTGTTATGACTGTGGTGATGGATTCTATAATCCTGAAACTAGAGTTGTTGTTGACTACAAACACAGGTTTCTGAGAAATGCAGGTATGATTAACTTCTGCCAGGTAAACTGAGTTTATTTGTCATATCTTCTTGGATGTGTGACTAAAGCTAAAACATAAAAAAGTTCATGATTTGGTTCAGGTATTGCTGAGCTAAAATATTTCTTATTTATTTTTACCAGTGATTTATGTATCCCCAGAGTTGTATAAATCATGTTTTGCAAAATTACAATGAAGTATTCCCAAGCAGATACAAATAAATATATTGTATTACCATTTGGTATGTTAATCTCAGGAAAATCTTCAATCTTTTCCATTATGATCTCAAGCAGGGGAGTGGTTGTGAGGTGTAACATCACTGATCCTGAAAGCTAATAAACTCTGTGTTGTGAACCAGGAAAGTGCTTAAGCATGTGCTTATCTCTACACATTAGAACAGTCTATTTTATTGAAATGAGGCTTAGGGCTGTGTTTAAATACCTTGCTGAAGAGGAAACTTCCTTGTGACCTTGGAGAGCTGTGTTTTTAGTAAAGTATGGCAAATATTGGGTCTTGTGGGTGAGTTCTCAAATTAGTAAGCTGTAGGGCAAATTAGTTCTCATCAAACTGAAAGAGAAACTTTTCACATTAAAAATACACAGAAGATTCCCAAACAATTGACACTGAGATAACTCAAGAAATAAATGAAAATTATTTTTGAAAGCAACCACCTACCTCACTTTTTTTTTTTCCCTCTCCAAATGTCCAAATTGCAAGACTTGGTGTTTATAGAAGACAGAATATTTCATTTTCAGAGTGCTAGAGTGTAGCAGTTTTGTTCCTTGGAAACTCCTATTTACTATTTGTTGAAAAAAATTCTGCTCAGCTCTACTTTCAAGAGCTTTTATAACTGTGCACTGTGATATTGGAGGAGGGAAGTGAAGGGGGAGTTAAATGAATTGGAGATACCATCTGCTATAAAATATACCCTATGATACATGGCCTGTTTTATAAATGTTGAATAAAAACTGATCTAGATTATTACAAATGGCATTGATCCAAAATACTGGAATGCAGTGGGCCTACTGATGAGGAAGATAAGCAACATGCTTTCCAAAAACACAGGAACCTACACAGATTAGTACAGGAGGGAACGCCTTGGAATTCAATTTATTGTTTTTTAATCTGTTCTTTGAACTCATTGTCTTTTATGACATTTATCTCAAACCCTACAAATTCTATCAATCAATATTCACTAAGCAGAACAGCTCAGCATGCAGTCTGACAGAGTCACTGGAGGTGTGCTTTGTGTGGCACTTCCACTGAGAGCCCTGTACACAAAAGTTCAATTTGTTGATGTCAGTGTGAAGAAGGAATGTGTCATGTAGGCCAGACCCTTCCTTTCAAGAACACAAACACAATTGAAAAACCCAGCACTTGTTCAACATCAGAGGAACTCCTACTGCCCCAGGAGAGATGATTCAGGGCACAAGGCCACTGCAGTGAAGAAAAAAAAAAAGAATAAAAAAAAATCCCAGCTGTAAGCAGAAGAAACTGAGGAAGAGGCTGGGATGACAGGGAACAGATCCAGAGTTGCTCCATTATAGGTTGGGCAGGAAGGAGCAGGAAAACCTCCAGGCTTGCAGCCAAGTCTTGAAAGCATCAAAAGCAGATGGTAGGAAGCATTGAGGAAGTTCTTACAACAGCTTGACAGGTTTACCAAAATGACACTATCTTCCTCAGGGCTGGCAACAGGCTTTCAGAATACTCCAGTTCTCACCTCTCACCCTGGGCCTATTATGAAGAAATTTCTGATTGTTTCTTGGCTGTTTGTGAAAGAGGCCAAGGAAGCAAAGAGCCTTGGCACTGACTTGCCTCGAAATGGGCAGCATCCATGTACCATTCCAGAAGAGACAATAGACACCTTTTAAAACTACTGCATTTGCTTCCACCACTTCTTTGTCACCATGAGTGGATGTGGAGTACTGTAGAGACTCCTCTGAAATTTGGCAAGCCTTGCATTTTGCTAGCGTGGAGGTCTGACACTCATTTACTTAAAGAGCTCTTACTGTTAAAGCAGTGCAAGGGCCCATCATGAAAACATAATCAGGCCCAGGAAATGAAATGACAGCAACACTTTTGTTACATGTTTTTATCTAGCAAAGTTTTCCAAAGTCTCTTTACAATCCTGCAGTTATTACTTTGTCCCTAAACCTCAGGGGTGCTCAAATTTCTCTTGATTCTCCATGTGTTCTTCAATCTTCTTTTTTTTCCAGTATTGTGAAGTACAAAAAATTGGACACATAAATAAGAATGTGAATGTTTAAATAGTAAGTAGAGATGTTGTTTATTTTGAACAGATACTGGAACTAGACTCCTGTTTCACTAGGAGTATTAGTTGTTTTGTTGTGTTTTTTTTTTCCCCAGGAACAGGACTCCTGGCACCTTTGTAACAGAGTTTGTTCAATAGAAAGATGGGAAGATTTCCCTATTTTTCAATGACAAGTAGAAAATAAATATATGATGCTATGTTTCATGTAAAGCAGGGAGGTACAAGAAGAACTGAGACATTCAGGTTTTAGAACCCCTTTGAATATTGGAGAAGCCCATAGCTTTCAAACAGAAAATAGCATTGAAAACAGAAATGTTGTTATACCAAGATGGAAAAGATTATAGGAGATTGCCTGGGTCACCTCCCTTTTGATGAAAAGCAAAGATACTTCTGATGAAAATTGCCCTATTTCTCTTGTGGTTCTCCCAAGGATGGGTTAAATAATATAAAACATGCTTTTGCTCTTTGTAATATGAGAATATTTGTGCTACTACTTTCATATTCCATCTTCAGGTTTAATTAGTATGTGGATAAGATAGCCTTCTATACTGCAGTCAATCTTACCTGAAATACAGGTGTCTCTTCCTATAATGTCAAGAGCAGGAAGACACAAAGTCTGCCTTTATATTGAAAGCTTGGTCAGGTAACTGAATTAACTTGCATGTTATTAAGAGCAGAAAACCAGGACAAGTTTCCCAAACCAGCCAGCAGTAAGCTTAGGATTTCTACAAGCCTGAAAGTGTTGTAGACTTCAGAAATCATGAGCTGAAAAGGCCAAGATTCAAGAACCTGATTATAGTTTAGAAAACTCTGGGGTTAGAATGTCCTGAGGTTCGTTGGTTGTGAGGCTGACCCAGCTCCACAGGCAAGGGGGCAAAGCTATTTTAATTCTAAGCCGTGATAATCACAGACTTACAGTAAGTTTCCTCATATTATTACCTTGGGATGAAGGTTCTCATGCTTGGTCTGAAAGAATTCAGAAGCAAAAATTTTTTGAAAGAAGTCAGCAGTGATATACTTATCCACTTCAGGTTTATCCAGGTTTACAAATCCATGAGGTAAATCTCCTACACTTAGACCTTTTTTGTCCTACAGCTCAACTCTGACTTGCACCAAGTGCTTTTAGGGAAATGTGCACTTTGATTTGTCTGAAAATGTAGTTGAGAAACAGAGCCATAACCACTCAATAATTACACAGGGTAACATTTCTCTACCTACCCTCATGTACCCCAAATACATGCAGATGTTTGCGTGCTCTTTCTCATAAACTACTGGAGAACTGGGTGTGGGATGAGGACCTGGCAATTTTTCAGGCCTGGAGTATTTCTGGAAAAAAGACAGCAAGTTTAAACTTAAAAGTCAACTGTGGTGCAGGAAAAAAGATTGACTGCACTTGGGGATCATGCACAGAGCTTTATTCCCTGTTCTGCTTTGAAATTGCCCATTCTGATGATGGAGGGAGTGGATGAACAGGCTGATTCCAGGCTAGTCCCTAGTCATTGCCTGAGAATGTAAGAGTTGTTTTGGCAGATGCCCTTAGCAATGGAGAGGAAAGCCCCAGCAATACACATACAGAGGGAATATAGTACTTTTGTTCACATGAATTTAGCTTCCCATAGATTTAAATGTCTACTTATAATGCAGGACCATTTAATCTTTTGTACATTTGTTTCTTTTTTATTTGACTTAAGATACTGAATTTAGATGAGGTTTAGTTCCTACATATTGAAACTCTTAAAAGCTCTTCAAATAATTGTTCTTTGGATACTTGTTAAGCTAAAGAAATCAGTTTTGATCGGCAGTAAAAGTTCATGCTATTTTAAGTGCAATGCTATAGCTATTTTCTGTTGTATATTTAATCATTTTGAATTATATGTCATGTAAAAGATTTTAGCTCTGGGGCATTTGCCAGATGGCTGATTCTGCATTTCACACAACAAAAGAAATAATGTTTGTGTAAAGCTCTTAAAAATAGTTGGTAATCAGTATATTCTACAACGAATAGGATCCAGACCTGTTTGGAAAAAAACCCTGAGCTTTTGCAGAAATTAATTTAGAGGATTTGGTCTCTACCTCTGGGCTCTGAACAAAACAAATTGTGCCTATTGTTTGCTGATTTTTTAACATTTCACAAGTTAACTGAATTGTAAATTTTACTCATTTTTATGTTAAATGCCATTTATTGCAATCCATTGATCTTTTTCTCTTTACTTTGGCTGACAAACTTATTTCTGAAAACAGAGCTTTGTAAATCAGAGAGCCAAGACTACTCTGTGTTACACAATTAGAGCATACGACTGTGAGTAGCCCCATGCTTTTCTTTCAACAGCTGGAGTGTTTGTCCTTTTTTCCTGCTAACTCCTCTCTCTGGCCTCTTTGATTCCTATTTCTCCACAATACCACTGCAAAAAATGCTTTCTCTCTCTGCCATGGCACTCAGCTTGTTTTCTTTGCCCACAATGCTCTACCCAAGTCTGTACAAATTCACCTTTTTCATCTTGCCTCCTCTATCTCCCATATACATTTTTCTCTCATGTCTATACCCAGGACATCATAGGATTTTTACCCACATTCATATAATTCCACTTTGCTGGTACTTGCTTTCCAGACTCACTGCTTCTATGATAGTCAAAAGAGTTGGAAAATATTACATTAAAGGAAAGTTAGAAAATGTATTGAACTCTTTCATCTGGATCTCCAGGTGTTGCTCACCTACTGCTTCCTGTTTCTCAGTTAGCTTTTGTCCTGCTCTAAGTGCTTTGGACCTAAATATTCTGCAATGCTTGACAGATAAATTAGCTGAGGAGCCAAATCTTGGAAGGAGGAGAAGCAGAATGTTAGCAAGTATTAGACTGGGGACTGCTGAGTGGGCAATGCAAATGAATGAGTATTGAAGTGAAAATGGCAGAAGGAAATTGAGTCTACTTCATTTAAAGAGAAAACCCCAGACTCCTAGAAGTAGTTTCATGTCTAATCTTATCCTGTTCTAAACTCATGTTAAAATGTTGGGCCAATTCTCCACACCATCACATGCTCTTTTATACATCTTTTATACAGAAATGCATTAAGATCAGCCACATTGTGAATGCCATTGCAAAATGCATGCTTATTATGTCTTTTTCAGTGTCAAAGTCTCCTCAGGCAACAGAGATAGTTGGAGACTTCCTATCCATGTAACCAAGAAAATATTTTTAGATTAAAATTGACTTTTAATATAAAATATCTTCCATTCAGTATAATAGCCAATATGATTTATATTCAAGACCATAGCAAATAATGATAATACTAATATATACCTCGTGATGTAAATTACTACAGTCATTTCAGTAGCTATAGATTTTGCAGATATATTGTTCCTTGTGGTTCCCTGGTCTTAAAATAGTTATCATTTTGAAAACTGTGGAAGTTTCAGTTCCAAATAGTGGCATGCCAAGAACAACAACTGTGTATGTGTGTTAGCCATCCTATTGTGAATCCCTTAAACAGATTATACACGGGTCTTATAGGCACTTATATCCAACTGTATAGTCCATGTGAAAACAAGTTTTACAAGAGATGGGAAGTTCACTTGGGGACCTTTTGGAATCACAGTAATTAAAAGTAAATGGAAGGGTGAGAATTTGTGGGTGGAAGTAAAGGTTAATTGAAAACATGTTTTCCATTTTCTTGCCAGCCTTGATGTTGGTGGGGTCAGGTGCAGTAAGGAAAGTGGTGCTAGGGACCCGGAGCAGGCAGTGGAAATGAAAGGGGTGTGCCAGGCAGAGTCCATGGCTGAGATGCTATCGCACGCGATTGTGTGGTGGAAGAATGTGCTAAACCACGCTGCGGGTGATGGGAGGACTCAGGCATGTGAGAGAATTAAATGAGATTGCTGTTTATAATGGTCTGTGTGTGCTTGGCCCTCTGCAAACAGAGAGGAAAGTCAGCTCTTGTTCAAGGATTCTCTATTGTAAACACCCTCTTACAAACCATAGTGATGGAAAGCTGCTCTTCCCCCAGGGCTGTGTGCTCGGGGTACACTGAGCTGTAACAAAAGTGAGAGTGAAGGAAGGGAGGATGTCCACTCATGTATGGCCTCAACTTGCTTTTAGGCAGAGAAGGGAGCCAGGGATCTACCTTTGGGAGAGCATCAGGATGTGCATCAGACCTCCAGTGCAGACAAAGCCTTTAAGACACCAAGAACACACACAGCTACAAAGTGCAGTGTGAAGACCTAATATGAACTAATATGAACTATGGTTTTTTTTCCCATGTAAGCCACTAGATATTGTCTTCCTGCAACCACTACATGATTTGTTTAAGAGGGCAAATTCAGAAGCCTACACAACTATACTCTACTCTGCATCACAGCAACATCCAAGCATGTAGAGTCCTAAGAAGTCTCTCACAGCTGAGCTTTCCATAAGCAACTCAGAAATGTGATAGCTAGAAGCAAATAATTCCAAACTTTGCAATATGCATTTAATATAGGAAGATTAAATGCACCTAAATTACAGTGTATTTTCAAGTCATTCCTTGGAAGCACCCTGAAGCAAGCCCACCCTGAATTTTCAAGCCCACCCTGAATTTTCAAGCCCACCCTGAATTTTCAGCTGGTTCTAATCCCAGATGAGAGATAAATCTGGAGTGTGTAGTTAGGAAAGTCTCTTCTGACACTAGATTTAGAATGAACATTGAAAATTAGGCAAGTGGTTTTATTTTGCAGAGATGCTGAGCAGAAATCCACTGATTTCAAGTGGGCTGCAGTTTGAGCTCACCATGGAATACACCTGCATTTTTGACAGACACTTAGTTGGACTTTGCTGGCTTTTTGCAGCTTCCCCTAAAGTCACCCAATAACAAGGAAGAAACTTGCAAAGCATTATTTGTTGAGAACTGATTTTGAGATGGGCTACTTACAGGAACACAGTATGAACTACAGATTTACTTGAGTCTTTTTTTGCCTGTAAAGGCTATGCAAACTGACCTGGTGACTGTGCAGACAGTGTCCAACAGCACATCAGTAGGACTTGCACCCCCAGTTAGTCATCTACTGTGGGCAGATGCTGTTTCTGGGGATCAGTCATGCAGGTGGCTACCAGAGTTGGCTCCATATGTCTCTGCCTGCTTAATGAAAACAGCCTGAATTAATTACAAAAATAAAAGAGAAGCTTTCCTGGTTTGGGCTGGCTAAGGATCTGACCCACAATATTCAAAATACGTTTTGTGGGCACTAGAAAACTGATCTGATTTTTTTTTATTGAGACATAGGAAAAGAATTAAAAAGAATCAGTCAATACTTACATATAGTCTAACAGCTCATCCGTTAACATCTCTGTCTCTCTCCATTTCAAAATTTCAATGATAGGTCACAATAATAACTATTTTTCATTAACTTTGCAAGAAATCATTTGTTAACATTTACTAATTGAACAGGGATATGCCAGATTGCAATAAAATTTCCAGACAATCCTTTTTTTCTTTACCTCCTAATATCAACGTGGTTACTTCGGTTTCAGAAAAATCAGTTCAAAAAATTTTTATTCTACTGAGGAAAACCTAAAAAAAAAAAATGGGTAAACTTTTAAAGCTAAATATGCTGACACAAAATTCAGCACACCACATGAGGAACTCCTCTCTTTTTACCTAATTGTTCACAGGGTGATAATTTACCACTGATTAAAGAGTTTGTTTTTTTTTTTTCGAATCTTTTTTTAAAGGGAAAATTACTTCTGAAGGTGAAGATGTGCTTAGACAATCATATTAACATATTCAAACAATTGCAATTTGCAAAATAGTAATTACAACTCACTCTCTGGTAGCATTAATCAAACTTCAAGGTTTAATTCCATTTTAAATATTGATGAAATGTGATTCTCCAATCTAACCCTGGTGTTGCAGGGTTATGGAAGCAGCCAGTGACAGAAAAAGAGGAACGTGTAGTTAACAAGCAGCTGCCACAAAGAAGGATCGGCATCTGTGATTTAAATTGTTAGCTGCACAGTCAGGTAGAGTGTAAAAAGGGTAGTCAAGAGGCTGTTAAGTCCATTGCTGCCAATTACTAACAATCAGGGAGGAGCTTTAAGACTTGTTCAGTACAATAAACCCAGTTTGTCTTGTTTCAGGGGTTACTACTGAAGAGGTTGCAGCTGCACTGATTCAAATAGCCCTAAAACTACAGTAATTATCAACCAGTCTTCTTTAGTGTAGCAAAAGTATGTTTTACCATAGCTTAACTCTTTACATTCTAATATTTCCCTGCCTCTTCTCACATAGCTACTAGCCCTGGAGCCATTCTCATCTCTGGGTTTGTGGTTCTTCTCACTATCCTGGATCAATTCTTTTGTTCCTCTTACCTAGACCAAGAACCAGGAGCACACTATGCCTGGGATCAATAGCAGCTCTAGGGATTTGCTTTAGGTTGTTTGGGGGAATACTGAATCATCACATCTATTTTTCCTTTTCGTATAAAAAGTTGAAATTCATATAGCTCATTTATTTTTTTTACATGAACACATATTTAATTTGCATGAGATCAAATCACTGCAAGAGCCAAGACATTCTGGGCTGGTTTTGAGGAGGCTATAATCCTTAGAGCAACCTGCCTTGAGCACTTTCCTTGGAGATCATGAAAACCCAGAGTGCAGAAGGAAACCATCTGGGCAAACCAAGGATATGTTGGAAACCTGTTATATGATGCCAAGTTAACATCTGCCTTTCTTAGTGCTAATAGCCCTGATGCTCAGTGCAGGATGATTATTTCTAGTACTCGGGTGAACCACATGTATTTGCACCCAAATACGAGCTAGGTAGAGGTGGTGTACTGCATGTGTAAGTTTTGTTTGTTCTTTCACTATGGCAGAAATAGACAAAGTTTCATTTTTGTGCAATTATTACAAGCTCAGATAAACTATTTGTTTAGTTAAGGCAATTCCAGCTAAAATCAGAGAGCTACCCAGGCTGGACAGTATCTGTTAAAGCCAAGGCTCACGTGATGGTGTTGTTTCTGTGCTGGAACACCTAGTGCATAGAACAAAAGTCAGCACATTGATTATGGCTTTGATGTTGTTTTTAAGAAAGCTTAAGGACCACATTTGCATTCCTGCTGCAGCCCTCGGTGCAATCTCTGCCTCTGTAAGGATTGTGTGGTCTTTAAACAGGATTCAGTGCTCATCTTTTTAATTTCCCTTTTAGCCTAGCTTTCAGCATTTATTTTTTCCTAGTTTATACCTTAAAAAGAACTGTGCCATTAACAGGGCATTTTGTTATGAATCTATTGATTCATAGGCATAGGAAATAAAAAAGATCATGTCAGTGAAACACAGAAAGTGCAGAACTTAGCTGTTTAATCCATTTTTCAGTCATTAAAGCAAGCCCACAGGCTGAGCTGTTAGAACAATGGCATCACTAGAGTGTTCTCCAGCCTGTTCATGGTCACTGAGGTGCTGCTCACCACCAAAACGGAGCTCTTTCAAGCCAGCACCCTTGGGCAGGAAATGAGAAGAGGGTCAGCAAGCACAAGCAAACACTTGAAACACTGGAAACCAGTGACTGTATGCAAAGAGCAAACTGGAGAGCAGGCTCTCAGGGAAAACCTCCTGTGAGTCACCAGCTTTTCTGACTAGCAGCTGTCAAGGGCAGCAGATGAGTGTTGCTGTTCAGACAAGAGACAAGTGCCTTGGCACATGCTTTCCTTAAGCCTACTTTTACCAGGATGCCAACAGAGCAGCACCTTAGGAGACATGAAGGCATGCACTCGACTCACTTGGCCAGCAATGAGAAAAAGGATAGCACAAAAAAAAAAGGAAGAAGAAAAGAAAGACAAAGCTGACTTGATTGAAACCCACTGCAACCAATAAGATCAAGCCCCAGGCTTGAGAACTTGTGCATCAGATCTAATTTGTCACACACCCTTCTGTGAACTTTCACTCCTTAGATCAACACAACTTCATTCCTTGGACCTTCCCACCTTTTGCATTTCAGATGCTACTATGTCACTTCAAGGTACAACTCCACAGCTCAAAGATCTCAATGAAACTTCGATTCCTTAAAAGCAAAACATGCTTCTTTCTGGATCTGTTTTGACCTAACCTAAGCAGAGTGCTCAGCACTGCAGGGCAGCTGTAAATAAGAGGCCTGTGTGCCATGCCATGATCACCAAACTAGGGCTACAGCACCTCAGCTCCAGCCTTCTCACTGTCATCTATTCTGTTAGGAAATAAGGACTGCTACAAACCCCTTGAAATGTAAATGGAGGCAGGTTAGAAACACACAGCACAAGCAGCTAATATGAATTTGTTAAGACAGTGGTAAACACAAGAAGCAGCTCTGATACATTTCATTTCTATAAAAATAAATACAGGTATTGTTTTAAGTAATACTTTGATTTTTTCCAAGGCTTTTTGAAGTTTGTTTTTCCTGGTCTGCTACAGAGATCTCTTTTCCCCTACAAAAACACTAAAGAAAAGGCTACAGAGCAGTTTTTGGAGACAAGACTGTTTAAATCTCTGGAATTAAGAAGCCACATCTGCCAAGTTATTTTTTGTAGCCATACACAACATTTCTATTCAAACTTTGCTGGACAGTTGTTTTTTTCCTACATTGTCTTTGGTTTGTTGTTTCTTTTTTTTGTTTCCACACTGTCATTATGTTCTGAGAATAAATATGAGAGACATGAATACTAACAAGTTATAAACAGAAGCTGGTATAAAACACATCTATCAGCTGATTGATAACTATCATAAAGCACATTTCAAAAACAGGCCTGAAAGACAAGCTGGAAGAGAAGAACCTAGATACTGACTACAGGTTTTTCTTCACCTTCATTTTTCATAAACCAACAAGCAACACAGACACAGTATTCTGAGAATTTGTACCTTCATTTCTGATAGTTTCACCATATCTCCTGCCAAAAAGTAAGAAAATAAACTCTGTGTTTGTAAATCTCATAGTTCTGCCCAGGCTAATCTTGTCAGACAGACAAATAATCAGAGTCATTGCCACATCCAGTACCTCCTGCCTTGACAAATTCCAACACAACAGCACACAATCTTTTAAAGAAACAAACAAAAAAAGTGTTCTAAGAGATGCCAGTGACTAAAAATGGATTTCTTTCTCAAAGAAAAAATTGCTTCTTTCAGCTGGACCCGAGTGATGCAAAGAGCAGATCTGACATGGTGATATTTGGCATTTATCTCCCTTTCAGATGATGATGAGCATGAATGGATCATTCGGACCTGCCGGAAAGCTTGGAAAGAAACAACTCAACATCAAGCGAAACCATGAAATCTGGTTTTACTAGACAATAATATTCCAAAGCAGGTAATCTGATTCACAATAAACCTAATTTGTCCTCATGGATTTGTCTCACCTTTTACCTTTACAGGAATATAATCTTTTTGTCATCTTTGTCAGCGCAAACAAAAATGGAAATAATCATTTAATCAGTCATGCTGAGAAAAAGGCATGGAGAAAAGCAGACTCTACTCACAATAATATTCCTGAGAGGTGTGTAGTTAGTATATATAAATGTTATTAAGCCTGAAAACAATTTGTTAAAAAGAGTGCCTCAGATTCAGTGTTGAAGTCATTCAAATCCATCTTAATCAACATTATTTTCCCAGATTTTAGTTAGCTGTCCTGGTGAATTCCTTTCCTCTCTTTTTGCTCAGTACTTTGATATTGATTGATCATTGTAATAATGTACACCAGAGGTATTCTTTAATGACTGGTTTGCTAACTAGGAAATTATATCCATTTACTACGAACGTTTGTTGAACTCTCCTGAAGCCAGAGTTTAACAAAATAATAAAAGAGGAAAACTGGGTGGGTTGCTGCTTGATTAGTAAGCCAGAAAGTATTTAAAAATAAAATGGAATTACATCATTTTCTGGATGTAAGTGCCAGCACTTCTACTTGCATTAACTTTATTTATTACACAAATAAGACATTTACAAAGCACAACATTAAAAGTATGTAACAAAACAGACATTGGTTTTACAAAAAAGTGCTTACAATTCAGTTTTACTTTTTTAAAATAAATATTAGTCTTGACTGTCCACTCATTCAGAGAAATTTTTTTTTTCACCATTGTAGCCAAGACATGCAGAATTGCAACATGCTACAACAAAATGATTGGCAGATGAAATAAAACTGATGTGTCTCGAGTTGGCATCCTAGAGATGTAACACTGATAGTAGTGCAGGATTGGTTCCCACTTCCCTGTCCTGACTAGTGAGTTGTGTAAGCACCTTTAGCTCGGGCATTGGGGTTAGCCAGCATGAGCCAAAACAAAAAAATCATTGGTAATAAAACTGTAAACCATTCCACTTTCAGACCTTAGGCATATTTAGTTACCTTATTAAACTTGAGCAAAAAGCCTTTTCACTGGCTATCTGCATTGGATTTTGTCTGCAAATGGTTTTGTAAATAGCAATTGGAAAAGTTTAGTACGTGGAGTCTGCAGTGCTGCACCAAAACTCAATTGGCAGTTAGTGAATAAACTAAGAAAATGAGAATGATTTTTCTTTTTTCTTTTTTTTTTTTTTTTTTTTTTTAATCTACAGACAGGAGATGAATGCAAATGACCTGAGATAAGGTTTGGTTCAGTGACAAGTCGGTGTGAAATATGTTGTGAAACAATGTATTGAATAAATTAGAGGATTTCTTACATTCTTGGTACAGTTGAGTATTTTCCACACACATAATTAGTTCTAAAACTGCACAAGCTGAATTGCTTCCAGTTTTTGCAAACAATTTGGGCTTAATATAAACAGAGCCTGATTTCTGAATTAGCAAAGCTGCTCCTGGCTACTTAGGGGGACAAGTGCCCTGGAGCCCAATCTGTGTGGGGCCATTCACCCCACAGGTGGTGGTGAGTCCCCTTCCACTGGAGAGAAGCACCCAGGTGCCCTTGGCTTTGCATGCTGGTCCTGTCAGTGGTGTCAGTTACAAAAACATTGCTCTACAGTACATTTCACAAGTGGGGGGTTTGATCAGTAACTAAGTTGATACTTAGCAGATACACATTTAATAGTTTCCCTTTCATTGCACCGCCAAGACAGAAGAGAAATGCATCAAACCATTTTCTCCCTCAACAAAACAGTTGTGGAAATTTCAAGTACTGTGGGATGTCAAGTTACAGCCTGAAGTCTCTCCTTCAATCCTAAATGAAGTAACTACCCATTTGTTTATGGCACTAATTCTGCAACTAAACGATCATTAGGATGCATGAGCACAAATGAAGAAGGAGGTCAGGCCCTGGTGATCCTGCCAACCACTACCACTGTGATGCATGTGGACACAGCAATCCAGCTCAACCTCACAATTACCAACACTGCACCAAAATCCAGCAAAGGGAACATCTGTCCTTCACTCATTGCTATGGACAAGGACTAAATGACTGCAACAGGTGCAACTGGTGACTGTCCTCTCCCCAAGAGGACACTTCTGCAGCAGTGGTTCCTGTCAGGTCTGGTGTGTGGGAGTGCCTTGCCACTGGCTACACAATGGAAATGGTTATTCAGACATCAGGAGGTGACAACAATACTTTTTGGACTTAATTTCCTCTCTCCTTTCAAACGTGAATTTCAATTAGGAATAGAGATGCATTTAGATAGCATACTGGCTTAACTGCCCAAGGTATCACCACTACATTCTCTGTGTTTTTTTAATATATATATATATACACACACATACAGAGAGGTATATGTGTGTGTGTATTTTTACACCACCAGATACAGCCTGAGTTAGCACATCTGTGTGCTGGAAATGAATTTTATTTCAATTAAGTTTCAGTCCACAGACAGAAACTTTTAATCTCAGCAGGTTTCTTTGGCTATCAGAGCCAAGTTTGTATATATACGTATTTTTTCCAGCAAACACCAATGCCTGTTTGTACTCAGTTACTTCTCAGACCAAGAGACCTTGGTGGCCCCCTCAGTAGGCATCCATATCTCCTTACACCATTCCCCATGCAGTCAGAGCAGCATGCAAGGACCCTGTCTAGCTGTCAGTGTCACACGGAGCTCGGGGACACGATCAGGACAAGGCTTACTGTGTGTGCGATACGGGCTGGCCAAAGCAGTGGGCTATCTGCCCACCCAACCCATGTTAGAGGTTGATCCAGGATGTCCCAGAGAGAAAAACACATGTATCTACAGTTCGAATTAAAAACAAGTTATGTAATGGATGGATTCCTGTCTTCTGTTCCTCAGGCACAGTCCAGTCATATTCTGCACTAACTGTGGCTCATGGTAGGCTTTTGCATTCTTGGAAACGTTGCCTCAAAGACACTTAGCCGCAAGACAGACCTTTGTGCTTGCATGGAGAGAGGTTTCATTACAGACCTGCTCTTGGCTTGGTGCAAACTGAGAAGGGCTGGCAGAGGTTACTTGTTTACTTTTTGTTATTACCATCAATGAAGGATCATTTTGGAGGGTTTTTTTCCTGATTTGGGGCCAGACTGCTGAGCAGTTCCTTTGCTGTTGCAATGAGCCCTGCGGTGCCTGCCCTGCCGGCGGCAGACCCCCTAGGCTACGCCTGCATCCGAGGGCTTGGCAGGAGCAATGGCCATACTCCAGCAAGGGAGAACAACAGGAGGGCAGAGGGTATCAGAGACATGCTGCCAGACAAAGGAATATGCCATCACCTTGCTGTCCACTCCGCTAGCAACTGTTCCTGCTGGCCTTACTGTGGTTTTCACGTTTTTAATTAGTCTACAGTTTCTACCCCAATGTTTTCACTGACTCGACTTTGGTCCACAGCAGGGCAGAATGTTTCTATACCTTTATAGTCAGCTTCCATTGAGATTTCCCAGTCCCAGAGTACAGAGTGTCTGAGAGTTTTGTGTAGGTACATTCTGAAATCACCCATTTGTGATCCAATATGACTCCAAGGAAATAAAGTAGCTTGTTAATAAAGAACAAGAGTTAAAAAAAAAAAATTGGCAGATGGCTCTGAGAGGAGAGAGAGAGATTCAGTGTTCTAACAACATGTCAGCAATCAAAACCTTCAGGGTGCTAAACCTGGCTCTGCCAACAATCCCCACAGTTCCTCTCAGTTTAGGACATCTTGGTTTCCCCTCCTATAAAACGGGGGAAAAACACTAAGATTTACTTACCTTAGAGTGATCAAAGGACATGTGATTCTAAAGCACTTTGAGGAGGAAGAAAAACTGCCTACTTCCAGCTGGCATCATGTTTTCCACTTAGTGGAGTCTCAGCTACCCGCGAGTTTGGCTCAGGAAGGTCTGTGTATATATTGAGTTGCTGAGCCAAAAAGCCCATTTCAGATTTCACACGTGCAAGTGGAAATCAGGAGGGATGTCCAGGAACTGATAGCGCTTCACTGGTGCAAAACGAGAATCAGGCCAAACCATGTCAATTCCTCCTTCCTTTATGTTCAGAGGTGATCATCGAACACCCCTGAGACTCCGCAAGTTCTGGTTCATTCCTATTCCCATGAGATTGGGAGCAAGATTTGCAAGCACAGTAGAGTCACTAATTTTGACTGTGTCTGGCATTGCCTTGGAGACGCTCATGGTCATTCTACAAGTCCACAAGAAACAACTGAAAAATGTAACTCTGCACTCAACACACACATACACAGAGTGTTGCTGGAGAAGTAAGAGTGGCTGTTAGGTGCTGGTCAATGGCAATAACTGAGAGTGCTGGATCTGAGTTTCTCCTGCATGACTGATAACCGTTGCCTTGGGCTGGATGCTGCGTTTCAGCGGCTCAGGGGCAGTGGTGCTGGTAGAGCCATGGGCAGATGAGGAAGAGTTCGCGCAGTCAGTACTGAAAGAGGATGACCTGAGTGGGAAAAAAAGGGAGTTGAGTGTTAGCTGCTTTCAGAGGCAGACATCCCTCATGATGGAAATGCGTTTTCAGGGGCTAACAGAAAAGGCATGTGGCCTGTTGTGGCAGCTGCTTCCCCATGGAAAAAAACCTCTCTGGAACCACTGTCTGTCTGCCCAGGGGTTGCCCATGGAATGGAGCCAGCTGGGGAGGGCACAAGCAGAAGTAATGGGACTGTGGCAGCACACAGTCTGAGAGAGATGTCCACCTCTGGGCATACCTTTAGCTGTAAAACCACATCATACTGGGCAGCACACTGAAACCAGGGTTTAAATTATTTATTCTGATACAGCAGCTACCGTTGCCGATGCTCCTTACTCTATCCACCTCACTTGCTAATCAGCACAGGCTTCCCTCACACCACTGTACCTTGCTGCTCTGCAAGGACAGCATCTGACCTTGTCAGCAGTCAGGGGAAGCAGCCACTGAGCTGGTCACAAGCCAGTTCTCCCACAGCTGCTGCACTGGGTACCCCAAGAAGAGCAGCTCCATGCCCCACATGCAGAGGCAAATGGAGACTTAGCATTCACATGTGTTTTCCCAGGATCTCAGCTATCACTGCTTTTAAAAAATTTTGGATGTGGAAAAGGAGGCTGCTTCAAGTTTCAGGAATTCAATGTGCTAGTGATTGTTTGGAAAAGGAGCTGGCTGGGGGCAGCTCCGTGGCCTGAGAACCCAGTTCTGCAAACAGCTGCAAGTAAGTAACTCTATTTAAATCACAGGAGCTACTTGCTGTGGTGAAGTTTCTCTGATGACAGCACCAGAACTGTATAATATTTTCTGAAAATTCTCCAGCTTGCTGTACAGCTATCATGACAGATTGGTAGCATTTAGACTGAAAAAGTAACTTTACTGTGCCCTTGCTTGTGCTTATCATAACAGAGCTCACTAAGGTACCATTGGTACATGGAATAGAGAGAGAGATTTGAAAAGAGAGATGCTGAGAACTTCTAGCAGTAAAGACAAAACCTAAAACCAGTAAGAGTAGCCAAAGGCTTATTTTTTCCTCAAAATGAAGCCACTTAATCTGGGATCCTGAATAAAATCTTATGAGCCTAAGCATGTTTCAGAAGTCTCTTCCCCAAATAAGCTGTGTTAGAACAGACAGATACTGTAAGTGCTGAAGAGAAAAATATCAATATGCAGTATTGTTTCCTGGCCAGACATTGTGAAATAACATTCCTACATCAGATATTGTAACTGCCAGTTGTTATTTTTTTAAGCAATATTGGAATCCCCAAGAAATGAATCTTTCTTATTGACTCATGGAAAACTGGAAAGTCAGCACATGCTAAAGGTCCCTCCTGCTCTGTTAACAGCCAGTCGCTGCTCGTACTGGCAGTGCGTGTGGGCGGCTGAGCAACGGAGCAGGAGGATGGAGCTGATTGCACACAGGAAGGGGAGAAACCAGAGAGAGGAGTTCAGGCAGGAGGATGTCAAAAGCCTTCAGTGAATGCAGGCACAGCAGCATCCCAGTGTATCACAACAAAAAGGGGTATTCAGTGAAAAACAAAGTGATGCTATTTCGACCAACAGATGGCATATCAGTCTAGGGCCACCGAAATTCAGAAAAGACATACAAATGGGCAGCAGCTGCCAGAGATCATGGAGAAGCACTGATGCTGACAAGAGACAGCAGTGGCAATGTTACACAAAAATCTTTGCTAGAGTTGAGGTTTGGCCCCAAAGCCTGAAATAGGTACTACAATTACCTTCTCACCCCTATTAGATAGTGGTCCTTCCATGTCTGCTTTGAGGTGCACTGGTGGAGCAGTGTAGGGAAGTCTACAGTGCACTTGTCCACACTGTACCTGACCTGTGGATGAGAAGAGGCTTCAGCCTCTGTTACTACAAACAACACACACCCTCCAACCAGCGTGGCTTCCACAGGGGAGCAGCTCAGGACACGCGTGGCTCAGGCAGAGGGGCAGTAGGAGCCACATTTTACTACAGCCCACATGGGAAAGGGAGGGGAGAAACCTCACAAGAGTCACAGAACCAAGACCTCTGTCCAAGCATGACCAAAGCTGCCTGCCACTCACAAATGATTCACTGGCATTTGGCAACAGTTAGAGAAAGCAAATCTTCTGAGCAGGAAGGAGACCACTTGACCACCGAACTCAACAGGGCACATTCATGACTCTTCTCCATGACAAGGAAAACACAAGGAGGGCCAAGCACCAGTCAGGTAAAACCCAGGCAGTGACTTCCCTGTATGATGTATGGAGGGAAAGGGGCTGCAGCAGCCTCCTTTCTCTTTGCTTCTCTTATCTGGGGCTTGCCCATAAATGGCCCTTCAGAAAATCCCAAAGCGAAGTTCTTCAGACCAGGAGGAGGAGGAGCAGCATGTGCACCAGTCACACACCCACACTACAAGGGCATTTTTGACAGCCCTCCATACCACAGTGCTACCACTTGCTCCCAGGGAGCATTCCACTGCCCCGAGCACCCCACACCCAAAGCCTCATGAGCCCACACTTACTTTCTATGTATCCGTGCAGTGTCACCATCCGGGCCCGCTCTGGGCTGCTGAAGGGAGAGTAGTGGATGTCATCAGAGAGGGAGGAAGGGATGCGGGGTGGGGGAGCTCCTGAGGGAGGCACCGTGTGCTGGGGGGTGTGTTTTTTATGGCGGGCTCTGCAGTTTTGAAACCAGACCTGAAACGAAAGCAGCAAACCCTGTGTCAACAGAGAGACAACCAGACTGAAGTGTGCTCCTTCACCAAGACACCTATGGTGGGTGTCTCTTCCAAGTATTTAAAAAAGGAATCAAATTTAGAAATATGCATGCTGAAATACTTCACCAGCATTCCACCAGCTTCTATAGCTTTGTTTTATACTCACTAGCAAGAGTTTTGTCTCAAGACAGTACAGACATTAGGCTGCTTGTAGTGGCATGTCTACTATCGATTTGCCTTGATCAGAACTTATGTTGTTCTTTATTAGGGTAATTAAAACTTTCAAGCTTGTGGCAGGAGTCACTAAGTGAAACACCCTGACTAGGTGATGCAGAAACTCACGTTGATGATCACACTATTCCCTTCCACACTAACATAACTATAATGGCAAACTGCTCCCTGAGCTCAAAGGGCTGTGAAAGGCCTCGGTAACAGCATCGTACTGGCCAGGGGAGCAGCTGGACAGAAACATCTCCTGTAGCAGAGCTTGGATGAGTTCATCCATCCCTGCAAATGCAAAGTTTTGTCCCTGCACAGCTTCCACTGCCAATGATGGAGCATCTTTCAACGTCTTATTTAGATTTAACCATCAGCCACAGCCAGCTGAAATCAGCCAGGAAATGTGTGAGCATCGGCAAGGCGAGAGACAAGGGGAGACAAAACTAAGTAAAAAAGCTTAGACTAGGAGAAGACGTGACTTTAGGGATGATGAAAACAGTATTGTTTTAATCACTTGTGGTTTATCGTGTTCAGAAACCACATTAGCAGAATATTAAAGCTGAGAAAGAAGGGAACTGTGGTGGGATACAGCTCTAGTCCATAAAAGCAGCAGGTATGATTCTTCTGACCATACCTCGCTGCTTTTAATTAAAGAAATAGTTAGGGGATTACATCCTAGAGTTAGAACATGCACAGAAAGGGTTTTTTTATGCTAATGTGATGATTACTTTCTTATGCTTAAATTTTTGAAAAATAGCTGGGAGTAAAAAATCTTCTCCAAGGCTGAGTGAAGATCAGCTCTCCGAGGCCGAGCATGCTGGACCACAGAGAAGGAAACAGTCGTAAGCATTTGACAAATCGTTTCCTGCTCAAAGTGCCTTTAAAAAATATCCACATAAAAAATAGCCCAGCCTGCAGACTGCTTGGTCTTTAGCTAAATGAAGAATCTTGATAACTGAGGCTCAGGCCAGATTTTCACACACAAAATATAAATGCATCATTGGCAAAACGATCTTGGATGAAAGCTCCAAATTTATTTTAATCACTCTTGTTTTATTGTATGCAGAAAGTATGTCAGCAGAACATTAAAGTGAGGAGAATGTCACTGAAGAGCAAAGCTGGGCTGTCTATGGAGACAGTGAGCAGGGAGCTGTAGAGGGGCCATTTCTCTCTGTCCATACAGCACTACTTTCTCTCCCAAACAGCACAAGCACAAGGACTTCCCTGCCACTGTGTCCCTGGGGCTGCAAAACCCCTTTTTCTTTAAACTTCTCAATCCTAGCACTTCCTGAAGCAGCTAACTTTGCCTACTCACAGTGGGGACCATCTGCTGACTGCTAAGGAAGCACTCACACTGCCCATGCCTGCTGTCAGGGCAGAGCACAGAGCTCCAGGACCTGCAGCTCTCCCACCCAGCAATTTATTGGGACTGGCTGGGGATCTGTGGTGGGTTTTTTCATTGCATAAGAGGGAAAAACAAATAGAAAGCCCATGAGTGAGATAGACAGATAGATAGAGGAAGGACAGTGCTGGCATCACTACACCACAAAGCTGCACAAAGCTGCTTGATTCTGCAAGTCCTGGGATTGATGTGTGGGATCAAGGAGCTACAGGTATGTGAGCCCTGTCTGGTACCAACCTTTTGGTGCACCCCTTCTGCTCGGGACTGCTCAGCCAATGGTGCCTGATCGCTGCCCATCCCTGCCCGCACCCTGCCCCTCACCTGAATGACTCTCCGACTCAGCCCTGTCATGTCCGCCAGCTTCTGAAGTGTTTGTGCGTCGGGGTTGTTGTCCTGAGCAAACTGTGCCTGCATGACCTGAGTAGAGAAAGAGGAGAGAGGAGGTCAGGATGAGGCCAGGGAGCCATAGTCCCTCTGATCCCCTGGCCCAGCCCCACTACCTGCAGCTGCTCGGCGGTGAAGGAGGTGCGAGCCCTCTTGGCTGGCTTCGGCTGGCTGTCCTGCTCCGAGGGCACAGCCCCCTCCAGCGTGATCCCGTTGCCTACAAGAGAGAATCTCCATATGCTGCAGGTCAGAAACAACCCTGCCCACTTCCCTGCCTGCCCCCACTTCATGCAACAGCTGCTTAACTCGGGGAAAATACTCCTGACATCACGGCAGCATCCCTTGCTGCAGGTAGTAGCAAAAAGAGTGAAGCTAGCACCACTGCTCAGGATTTGCCCCAGGCTGCTGAGCCACTCCATGCCCCAGGAAGGAGGCATCACTGGCCACCAGGAGTTTACCATTGAATTCAGAAAATTGCAGCAAGTTGGTGGAAGCTGCAGAGAATGAGGGACAGGGAGACAGCAGCAGGAAGATGGATGTCCAGGTGGTGTGCAAAGGAAAGCAGCAGTGTCCCGCTAGTCCCGACTCATGGTCATCACTTGGCCACAGCCTCCAAGGAGTGGCTCACAAGGGCTCCCTGCCTCCACTGGGCTCACCAACATCCATCACTCCTGTCCTGCACTGTTCCCTGTGACCTCATCTTCCCCTGCAGGCACTGCCCTCCATAGGTTGTTTTGTTTGCTCAGAGCATTTCAATGGACATTTTGCTCCTTTTCTTGGCCCCAAATCCTCCAAATCTACCCCAACCTCCTCCTCGGCCCTAGAGCAGCACTGAGAGCAGCACTGTCTCCATGGCCTGGGGGTGCAAGTGACACCCTGCAGTGTGGTAGCCAGGCTCTGAGCAGCAACTCCACTAAAGGAGGATGTGCCAGGAGGGTACTGTCCACCCACTGCCCAGACATGATGTTGGGGCAAGCCCAGCTGTGCTCACATAGCTATGGAGCCTGCAGGGAGCGTGGAGAGTCAGAGTTTCTCCAGGGTCTCTACTGCAGCCTGTGTCCTCCCCAGCCACTCTCAGTGGTGCAGGTGAAGTACAAACAAGTGATGGATGAGGGAGGATGCCTGAGTGGGGCTGACGCTCACCCTGCTCCCAGGATGCGCCTGCATAACCCAGTGCAAGCTCTGCAAGCTGGACCAGGCTGTGATTGTCTTGGCTTGAGTTGAAGGACTTTCTCATATAGTTTGACTTGTTCTTTTCAGATGATGAATGGGACTCTGACTTCAGCAACATCTGTTTATTTTTCTTGTATGTAAAACCCCATGTGCAGAAGAAATTGCTGGGTAATTACTGGAGGAGGGGAGTGTGACCCTTACTCTGCAGCAACTGCAGCTCTCCAAAGCAATCCCATCCCTTTCTTAAAACCAGGAGACATTTGGACACAGGTACCCACACAGGACACTCACTGTGTGCCCCAGCACAGTCTGACATAGTGGGGCTCAGACCACACCAGCAGGTCCTTACAAGCAGCAGCAAATCCACTGCTCTAGTACTTAACTGGGATAAGGGCTCTGTGGGAGCCCCCAGAACCAGACCCTGCTGACCTTACGCTAGCCTGCTCCTCCAGGCCATGCAGCTTCTCCCTCCTCCATCCCTGCACCCCACTGCCTCCCTCGTGCCTCTGCAGCAGTCAAACATTTGGACCAGCATGCTGCAAGCTGCATCCTGAGCCGAGACCCTCCCAGCCTGACTGGGCACTATGTTTTCATCCTCTTACTCAAACACTGTAAACAGAAACACTGATTATTTTCATGTAAGGTTGTTAATGGTTTCCACATGCTGCATAGGCCAGGACATGGTGTTTGCCTCCCTGTGCCCACCAAACACTAGCAAGGGGTACAGAGGGCTGGAGTCCAGCTCTCGGCTGGAGGCAATGTCCCAGTGCAGTCCCAGCCCCAGGAGTGTCCTGGACATGGAGGCTCGTGGGAATAAAAGCATGTGATAAAAGCAAACAGCCTTACAGCCACTGAGGCAATTGCTCCCTGCAGGCATGAGTACAGAAGGGAGACAAACCTTGCTTCAGCTCCAGCCCCTGGGCAGGATCCAACTGGGTTCCCTCCTGCCTTGGACACAGCCAAGCTCCTGCAGTATCAAGCCCTGGAGGTTGCCTGCTACCTTGAGCTGCAGTCACTGCCACATCAACACATCTCAGGTATTTTCCAACACAGGACAGTCCTCAGCACTACCTGGCCTCCCTGTGCACCACATCGGACTAAGCCCACCGATCTGTTCCTTTGAGCATCTTTCTGGCAACTGCCATGCAGGAGGATGGGCTGAGATCAGGGGGATGGGAGCTATGGCACTGCATGACCTTTGTATCACAGACTTGATTGGGAAAGCAGACGCTGGCCGGCTACTCGTGGCATACCGCAGAGGGGACAGCAGCAGCATGGTCCAGCTGGGAGCGGCACATCCCTGGGTGGGCAGGGCGGGTGAAAAATGATGGGAAGGTTTTGTCTGATTGCCAGATTTCCCACTTTTGAGATTTATGACTCATAGCCTCAAAATCCCAGAAGCTTCTTCATGTACTTTACATTGAACTGCACAGGACTAGGGGCTTAGCCCCAGCATTGCCTGCAGCACACAGCTTTTCCATGAGCTGTGGGTGCTGCTGGCACATTTGCCACCCCCATGAGTGTTCTGACAGCCCAGGGCCTTGAGCTCAAGCCCCCCCAGGCCCACCCATCACCCTCTTTTGACAACAACTGTACCAACCCCAGCACCCTGTGATGGGGGTCAGCACACAGTCCCGAAGGAGAGGCCACGACTGTGGTGTTGGGGCTGCATACCATTTTCTGCCGCTCGCTTGAGGTTCTCTATCATGGTGTCATAGTGAATCCGGCACAGCACCTTCTCCTCCACCAAGCCAAACTCCTCGCCGGTGGAGAGCTGTCTCTTGCAGGAGAAGCAGGCAAAGCAGGCGAGGTGGTAGGCATTGCCCCGTGCTCGCCGCACCCAGTCGCTGGCGTAGATCTGCCTGCCGCAGCGGGCACACTTTGTACCAAACCGGCTGCAGGAGGAGAAGAGGCAGGGTGAGGACAGGCAGCATGATGCTGGGGCATGAGTGCTGCTGCCAGGCCCATCATTCACCCCATCCAGCCTAAACCCCATAAAATCCATGCAAGGAAAGCACTGCAGCAAAACCTCCCCACTGATGCCATTCTCCCATGGCAGGGTGGCATGGGCAGCGGCATGGGCAGGAGCAGAGTGTGACCCTCCATGGCCCCATGGCACCAGATGTGGCTAAGAGGCTGAGGTGACACAGCACCATGAATCAGCTTCTAAGACCATGGGCTTTTCCTTCTGATAACAGCCCGTGTGAGACTCAGATGGAAACTGTGTCAGAGCTGGTTCTCTCCCACTGCCATAAATCAAAACATGTGTTTTCCCCTCACACATACAGGCGCATGCATCTGCTTTTTCCTCCTACAAGGAGTCTCCTTGCTACAAGAGGACGATGGTCGCACTTCAGTGAGTTACATTGGAAAAAAGCTCACTGCAATGAAGAGGGAACAAAACCAGCCGAAGATCCCTGTGCTGGGTGCTGGGTGCTGGGTGATTGTTCATGCTTCTGAAAAACCCCATTTCTGCCAGGAGGATGTTGGCTGGGGGCAAGCAATTCAGAAGGAGCAGCAGACATGGCCCCATGGCCCTCCACCTCTGAGCCAGCACCTGTCAGGAGATACTGCCTGCAGGCAGGATCAGGCACAGCCTTGATTTGACTTCTGCATTTTAGCATTCCTGCTGCTGAAGAAAAATAAATGCAACCAGCAGCAAGCAGCAGAAAGAGCAGCAAGAGCAGCAAGCATCTCCTGTCACCACAGAGCTGGTGCTGGCTCTGACATAGCCCTGAACGCAACCATTGTGCTTCCCCACACATGACCACCACCTCAGGCTCCCATGAGGGTCCCAGTCAGCCCGACACTGCAGCCAGGCCCTGCACGCTTCAGACCCCTGTGCTGCCCACTGCCACTCCTGCCTGAAGAGCTACATCTCTCAACACAGGCACAAAACAGGGAGAAGAGCTGACCACACAGCAGAGACACCCTGCACGGCACAGACAGCCTGCACGGCATAGACAGCCTGCACTGCAAACCCCCTGATTTTGGTGAGTCAGAGCAGTCCTGGTTCCGGTCAGTCCATCACAGCCAACGCACACTGCCCATACCTAGCCCCACGCCACAGAGCTGCCACCCCCTGCGGGCTTAGCAAGATAGAGAAAGACTGGAATTACTAATTGCAAAACTATTTGGGAGGAAAAGAAAGGTTTTAATTTTTCAGCCTGACCATAGCTGACCAAGAAAAAAAAAAAGGGGGGACTGCTTTAAAGACGACATTTCTGTGCTGAAATTATACAGAGACTTAGCTAGGAGACTTCACTAATTTATTTCAGATGGGAACATTGTAAACTGACTTTGTGCCAGCTAGTTTATATAAACGCACAAACAAAAGAACTGTATTAATTTTTTATTTAGAAGTAAAGATCATTCCTGTAAATTGAATTACTTTGAACAATGTGCTATGTAAACAGTCGCCCTTGCTGAACAGAATCGAACAAGGGGCAGGCTCACCGAGCTAATAGCACGTGGTAATTACTGCTCCCTGCAGAAATCACAGCCTGCTGCAGGGAGCCAGGAGCAGGGGGCACAGTAGAGAGATAGGCACATCCCAGGTCCTCTAGGATCAAGGGGAAAATGAGGCACGGGGTACCATGCAGGAAAGGTTACATGTCCCCATCACATACCAGTAGGAACTGGCAGAGACACCTTGGTGGTGGTTCCCTGAGCACGGTGTCCGCTGGGGCCAGGTGGGACCCCCAGGTTCATAGCAGTTCCCAGGGAGTAAAGCAGGAGTAGCTGAGGGCATGGAGGCCGCTGAGGGCATGGAGGCCGCTGAGGGCTGTGGCAGCCAGTGCAGGCAGGGGCTGACATCACTGTCCCCTGCAGAGCCACAGTACAAGCAGCACCCAGTGAGAGGCTGAGGCTTGGCAGCCAGACACAGGCACGAGAGCTGTGCAGGCTGCAGCACCAGCAACTGCTGATGGTACACCCACAGCTCTTGGCCAACATCTGCCCCTTGCACTGACTGCAGTCATAGGTTTTGTAGAAACCAGGCTGGGCTGAGGCCAGGCACAGGTACTTCCTCTCACCCAACAGAGACTATCACTGCATGGACCACCAATAAAGGAATGGGGAGAGAAACATCTGCAAGTAGGCTGCCCTGACCCATCTCCACTAGAAACAATGGCTCAGAAATAAAACAGACTTCAATTCACTGACCTCACAGCGCAGCAAGAGCCCAAAGAGGTGCGTTAGCAAGGGGCTGCAGGATACCAGGTGAGGGATATCCTGTGGCTCCCACCCCACACCTAGCAAGGATGGGGATGGGTCAGGGCCACACTGCAGCAGGAGATACAAAACCAAATGCTTCCCATGAGCCCACCACTGCAGCATAAGCTGGAGCATCACCAGCATCTGCCAGAGCCACCAGCTCAAGCCCCTATGTACATGGTTTGTGGTCAGATGAGTTGATGCTGACAGCTCTCCATGACCGTTAGCACTGGGAGATGGAAACTACCAACATTACTAGGAAAGACTCATCCCAGAGAGACTCATCCTGCCTCCCCCAGGGGTGGCTGCAATATCTGGGGTGTGAGAAGGGCAGAGGCAGGAGGACGACCTGGTGCATCCTGGCTCTCTCTCACAAGCCACTTGTACACGGGTGCTGCAGCTCCCAGAGCCCTGCTGTCCATCCCCAGCTTCACGGACAGGGCATGGACACCCAGGGCCACACACAGCTCCAAACATCCCTGTCCCTTCCTGGGCCTGCCCTGTAAAAGCCCCTAACACAGCACCCAGAGTCGCAATGGCTTCCAGACATCACCTCAAACTGCACCGCAGACCAGTGACAGGTTGCTGCAACAAATCCATCTGCACACTGCGCCATAGCAGTGCTCAAGCAGGAGCTCATCCCAGTGGGGCACATGGTGAGGACCTGGGCAGCAGTCAGGCTGCATATACTGGCCCACCTGTAGCACAGCTCTCTTGCTGTCCCAACCCCCAAAAACACACACTGGGACCTGTGACCACATGCTTGTGTGCCCAAGGTCTGCCTAGCAAGTCAGGGAGCCATGAAGGTCACAGTGGGAATCACACCAGGATCACACCAGGGCCTCCCTGCGACTGGAGCCGTGGGAGCTTGGCCACAAGCAGCCCTTGCATTGCCCAGGAACACAATGTTCTGCTCAATGAGCTCCAATTTTAATTTGGTTTTCCTCAAAGCGCTAGAGCCCTGGATGCCAAATGCAATTATTTGACAAGACACAGGAAACAGCAGCGTTTGCTTAAAAATGCACATGAGGCCGTGAAGCCTCGGCAGCACCAGCATTTACACAGCCCCTCACAAGCACCGAGAACATCAGACAGACCAGGCCTAAATGTACTCCCTATTGGGCAGCAGGGCAGTGCCCGTGGACAGCCTCATGCCCAGCAAACCCCAGTCCCAGTTGCCCACCAGCAGCTGTAAGCCCAGGGAATCCATGCTGGTGCTATAAAAGCCACTGTATACTTTCATGCAAAGAGCATCCCAATGCTCCTTCCTATCTGCCTTGGCTCCAAGGACTGGCAGGGGCTAGGATGGGTTTTCTGCTTTGCTTTAAAATAAAAACAATCAAACACAAACTTCATTTGCATCAAATAATAAATATAAAACCCATCTCACAAGCCCTCTCCCAAGTGCCGGGTGCTGGCTATCCTGGGCTCGCCAGACTGCGGGACAGGAGGGTGTCAAGGCTGTGCGAGCAGTCCCCAAGTCGAGTTTACCGGGGGAGCAGCCTAGGGGGTTTCTTCCCCGACCCGACCCTCCCCGACTCTGGCTAGGGGCTCCTGGCCGCCGACCTGCCCCGACGGCGTGGCTCAACCAGGCGGCTCTGGCTCTGGTGCTGCTGTGCTAGGGGTAGCGGAGGCGACCCCCGCTCACTAACCCTGCGGGCACCCACCGGCGTTCTGCCGAGGGTTGAAAGGAAGCTGGGCGACAGCGTGGGGACCCCACTCCCGGCTGGCTCTCAGAGCTGCTGCTCCTGCGGCTGTTTCACCAAAACAAAACAAAATCCCCACCAAAACCAACCTGAATCCTTTTGTGCAAAAGGCAATCGCGAAGCGCGGGCTGGGAGCCCCCCACCCCCCCGAATCAGCTGCCCAGAAATCGGAGGTGTCCCGCAGTCCCTTCAGCAATTTTCGTTTGCGTTCCTTCCGGCATCCCCGGGGCTGGCAGGCAGGACCCGGCGCATCTCTGCCAGAGCGAGGGAAATGCCAGGGGGCTGCCAGCTAACCAAGAGCGATTTTAACAGCTCTTACTGGCTGTATTTGCTCGAAGGCAAGTTAGAGACCCAGTCTATACTTTAAAATCGCCTTCGGAAATTCCACTCTTCAAAAAAAAACACTCCAATATTAGTGGCACCGGAGCGGTTATTAATTAATGCAAATACTGACAGCACCCCGAAGCCGCACAACGACACCGCGGATTTCCCTAAACCTTCCTGTTGAGAGCGAAGGAGGTTTTGGTGAAATCACACACACACAAACTAAACAAAAAAAAAACGTTTTAAAATAATAATGAATAAAACTAGCAAACCCGGGCAGGACGCGAGGCGCCGCAGCCCTTCGGGAACCGATCCGGCTCCGAGCATCCCCCGCAACCCGCTCCGGGAGCTGGGGGACCCGCGAGTATTCCAGTATTTGAAGACCCTCTCCATGAAAAACACCGGAGAAATCTCAAAAGTATTTCCACGGCCCCGTTGTCCGCGGTAGGAGGATGCTGCCGAGCTCCCCGCGCCCCCGCCGGGGTCATACTCATTTCCTGCCCGTAATTCCCATCCTCCCGGGGCAAGAAGTAGTCCCTCATCCCGGTGGGACGGGGAAAATCAGAGCGGCAGACTCTGATGTTTAGTTAAATCCCAGTGAGGAGTTCGGTCTGGATCCTCCATCCCCTCATGCCGCTCTTTTGGTGGAAAATTCGTAGTTTAAAGTTTACTAAACGAACAGACCTTCGACGCCTCCCTGCAGGACGCGCTCCCCGGGGCATGCGGGTCCGTACTGAACCCAGTGGCACCCGGCGAGCCCCGGCCCCGCCGCAATTACCGGGACTTGCGGTCCTGGCAATTTGTTTCGGTTCTTTAACGCGCTTTAGCCACTGACGCTTCGGCATTTGTGATGCTACATCGCGGACGGAGGTTTCCCAAAGCCTCTCAGTACCCGTTTACCGGCCTCCTGGCAGAATCCGAGGCGATACCATTCGGGATGTCCCCGGCCGAGGAGACAACTCCCCTCCGAGCCGAGGGGTCCCGCCGCCCTGGTGGGACTCGGGGCGACCCGCACAGCTCCGGCCGAAGGGGTCAGGAACCCCTCCAGGAGGTGGTGCAGCTGCACCCCAAATTCCCATACCTTCCCGTGCCCCGAGAGGACACCTCTTCCCCGGGGTTCTCCGGGGAGCACGGCGCCTTTCCAAACCTTCTCCCCGCCAGCGTCGGAGCGAACGCAGCCCTTTGGCAGCGCGATGCCGAGTCCTCCCCGGAGCCTTTGAGGGCTTCAGAGCAGAGCTGCCCACAGCCCATGTCCCCTACCTGAAGTAGTCCATCTTGCAGAAGATCTCCTTGTTCTTGATATAACAGCTGTGCTGCTGCCGCAGCGAGGTGCGGCACACGGAGCACTCCAGGCAGCGGACGTGCCAGATGAGGTTGTTCACCTGCAGCAGAGAAGGAGGCTGAGACCCGGGGCCACCCGCCGCCCCCCCAGGGCCGCCCGCCGCCTCCCGGGGCCGCCTGCCGCTCACCTTGAGCAGGTACCGGTCGAGGATCTCCAACCCGCAGCTGGAGCAGACGTTCTTGCCGGCCGACGGCGTGGAGGATGAGGAGGATGGTGGGGAGCAGACGGACGGTGTGGAGGGTGTGCTGGGCGCTGAGCGGGCGTCCTCCTTTTCCAGGGCACCAGGCAGCGGCTCCACGTCGGGCTGCGACTATGGGCAAAGCCGCCGCGGGGCCGTTAACTGAGCTCCTGCCTTTCCCCGCAGCCCCGGCCCGGAGCGTGTCCCGATAGGTCCCCGCAGCACCCAGCATCCTCTTCCCGGCGGGACCCCTCAGTCCCCGGCCCGGTGGGTCTCGGCGGATCCCTGAAGCTCCCGACATCCTGCAGCCCGGCGGGTCCCCGCAAACCCCGGCATCCCCCAGTCCTAGCAGCTCCCGACCGATGGGTCTCGACGAGTCCCTGCAGACCCCGGCCTGGAGGGTCCCGACAGGTCCTCGCAGCCCCCGAACCGCTGGGCCCCGACACGTCCCCGCAGCCTCTTACCATGGCGCGGGCGTGCGGATCGAGGCAGCGGACGCTCCCTTTGGGCAGCGGCTCCGGCGGCATCACCTTGCGGGAGAGAGCGGGAGAGGGAGGCTTCGGCTCCATGCGCCGGCGGAGCGCGGGGCACCCTATATAAACCGCCTCAAAACAATAAATAAGAACTTTCTAGTGGCCATTTAAATCCTTTGCAACAAAAGCTGCGTCTCTTTAATGAAGCAATTTGAATGTGGATTGAATTCTCTCCCTGCCTGCACTTAACCCGGGCCTCTTGAAGTAATCGCTCGGTTCCCATGCGAGCCAAAGCGCTGAAAAAACCCCACAAACTACCTGCAATTAGAAATTGCCGTAAATGCCCGAGATAAGAGGTACCCAGAGTGTCAATTCCGGCTGTCAATCAGGGAATCCATCAGGCCACCCAAAGAATTGCAAATTTGATTTTTTTAATGGTAGTAATTAAAAATCGAAATTCTTCCCCCGCTCTCTCCGCAGAGCACAAAACGCCCCAGAAAACGCCGGGATAGAAAATCCTACCCTCGGGTGCGAGAGGCAGTGAGCGGCCCCGGCCCTGGTCCTGGTCCTGGTCCCGTTATCGGCCCGTGCACAGCCCTAGGGTGCCCAGCCCCGCTCCCGGCCCCGACGGCAGCGGCAGACCTCACCTTGCCCGCCTGGGTGCCGGCCGGGGCTCGGCGGCCCGGTCCCCGGTGCTGCNCGCCCCGCCGGGCCGCGCTACCTGCAGCACCGGCAGGGAGATAGGGGAGGTGGCCCCGGTCTGGTCTGCTCCTTCCACCGCAGCACGGGCACTAGCCGCCCCGACGGGGCGCACTGGCCGGACCGGCCCCGGGGCAGCACCGCACCAGCGGGACCGGCCGCGGCCCCGGAGCTTCCCCCGCGCTGCCCGCGGGGCGGGATCGGGTGCACCCACCACCGCGGCGTCTGGCCGCCTGCCTCTGCCCGGGCTTCATTAGTAACCTGATAATTCCCCGGCAAAGCCCCGGCAGCGGTTCCACCACGGAGTAATTGCAGGACGGTAACGTGAGCTGATGGCGGCCGGGGATGGATCCTCGTCGTTATTGACTTTGACAGCTAAATTGTTAACCAAGAGGGAAATCAGATGAAAGCCATTTTAGAATAAATACAAGACATTAGGTTTAAACATTGAGGTTGCAAGAAAGGCCAAGAAACCCCCTTGGAACCTCAGCCCAGGGCCCACCAGCTCATCCTCCTCGTTGTCCTCTGCACTGCAAAGGCAGAGTGACAAGGACATGGACAAGTGCAGAGGGGCTGTGCTGAGAAAGGACAATCTAAACCCCTTGTCCACACTGGCAAAGTCTGAAACAGCTCTGACTGCTGCAGAAGAAACACATAGGAGTGTTCATGGACACAGCATGTGTCCATGTCACATGCACGCTGCCTGTCCCCCTACACAGGACAACACAGGTTATGTCTGCATCTAAGCGTGATGCAGGGCTGTAACAGCCACGGCACACCACACTGCATCTTTCTCCACTCTCCATTACAGTCCAGTCACTCTGAGCTCAGCAAAGTCAGAACAGGCTCGGGAACAGGGTGACTTCGGCCCAGCCTCTGCCTTGGGATTAAATCTCAGCCTGTTTCCTGCTCTCACTGCCTGCTGAGAGCAAGTAGATCTCCGAAATACAAATTACATAGCTGCTGCCTTCATCAGGAACAGCAGTGCTTGGGGAAGGACAAGTGGTGGAGTTACAGAGTATTAGCATCAACTTCATCCCACTTCTTACCCCACAACCTGCTCCTTCCACCAGTGCAGGAGCTTGTACAAGGCAGTGACAAGGGGGCTGCATGTCACCAAGCAACCCAGGGAGGATCCCGAGATTTGCAGTTGGGCACGTGCTCCTGTGAGTGAAGGCATGATTTCATACCTGTCCCAAGAGAAGGAGACTCACCGCAGGCAGAAAGATTGCTGAAGAAAAAAACCTGTACTACAGACAGGATGAACATTGTCCTTGGTACCCCACCCTGTCCCAAGGATTCACTGCAAATGCAGGGGAAGCAAACCTCTAAGGGGACAGGACCATATGCTGGAGGTAAGAATCAACCCCACTCTTCCTCAGGAGCACCAGGCCTAAGCCCAGCTCTGGTTCCCACCACCAGCCTGCCAGCCTCCATACTTACGGCTCCCTGGCCATCCACATCCTCCATCACAGTGATGTGACACTTCCTGCTGCCTTTCAAACCAGTTTTATGATGGTTGATATGCAAAGCCCCAGAGCTGATGAAAAAAAATGTTACTGAACATTTATCTCCTCCCAGCTATGATGTTAGAAACTCTCTGGTTTTCCTTCTCTATTGCTGCTGGGGCCTTTGGGAAACTGCAACATTCCTGGGAAGCACAGGCAGCATGAGTGTCTGCCAGGCCAGCAGCAGTGGGAATGACTGACATAAACCCTGACCCACAATAGAGCTCCCCCAGGTCTGAGTCTGGCTAAATGACAGACAAGGCACTTCTGCTAGTGACTGTGGCACTGAAAAAAAGCATTTAAAAAGACTGATGCTGTTGTTCCCAGATTTGTGTCACTGAACTTCATCTGATGCCAGGCATTTACCATCCTCACTTCCTGCCCACCACCCTCCCTTTCCTGGACGAAAACATGCATTTTAAATGTTTATTCAGAGCTGTAAGAATTTCAACAAATTGTATTTGAATACAAATAAATATCAAAGTAGGTTTCTAACAGGAAAACCACCACACAACTGATTTGAATCTAGGTATTTTCTAAATTCCTAATAGAAATAGAATAGGTTGTGGTTCTAAATAACACAGAGACCCTGAGGACTACAAATGTTAGACCACGCAAGAACAAAACACAAGCTGTTCAGAGGAATGCAAACAGGTGTTATTGACATTCACAGGGGTACAAACTCCCAATGACACTACTTTCTTCTTTACTCAGCTACTCCAAAACTAGAAAGCAAATATTTAACAGCACAATTCAGGCTTTTAACAATCCACCCATCACAGCCATGCACAGCTCTGCTCCAGATACTCAGTTTGGAAACAGGAAGCATGCTCTGCTCAGAGGTAGGTGCTCTGCTGTAAGAATACAAACCTTACTTTGCTATGCCAGTGAGCAACACCCTTGTACAGGAACCAGGGACTGTTGAAATATCATTCTTCTCTTCTTGTTTGAGAGCACTGTTAACCAACCAGCTTGGGGAAGCAACTCAAGAGTGATCAACCAGGTAAAGAGTCACCACTGACAGGACTAGAGAGAGTAGACAGTGGCAAAAACAGACTGAGTGCACACATTCTCCAACACAGGCAGTCACAGTGCTGTGTGTACTAAGAACATGCTGCCAGACAATGCTTTTTCCTCAGATTTCAATTCTGCAGATAACATTTAGGGAGAAGAATGTGCTGCAGATCAAATAGTTTAAGTGAAACGCCAACTGGTAAATGAAGCCCCAACTGCAGGTAATCCTCATCACACAGCACAACCATTTCACCACAAAGGCTTGTGCCACTTTACACCAAGAGGCAACTGCCCACCTTTACCAGACAGTGAAAAGCCACAAGTTGGACTGGTTGGTGGGTAAACGCTGAGGTCATGTGCTTTACAGATGTCTTGGAGGCTGCAGTGTTATTCTCACGCTGTCACATCTGGTTTATGAAGAGCTGCCACTGCAGGGGGTTACGGAACGCAAACACTAGAGCCACTGCCGCGCTTCAGAGCTCAGGCACAGCATAGACCTCAGTGGTGTGTAAATACACTAATTCCTACATGGAGGCACATACCTGCACAGCCTAAATGACACCAAAAATACCAGTGCTGTGTCATCATCTTAAGGTTATCACATCATGAAGTAATACCTTCAAGTTTGCAAATCAAAATGCAAAATTAATTTGCTTTGGTGCATATAAAACATGGCATGCAGAGTTACTAAAAGTGTTGCAAACTCTATTTAAAATGAGTTTTATTGAGATGAAAAAGTTTTCCATGGTAACTACAGAATTTTAATCAAAACCAAGTGCTTCCCCCTCCATTAAAAACACGAATTGGAATACTTTTGGTTCAAAAATACTTTAAAAAGTAATCAGTTAAATGGAGTATTTTTGGATGTGCTTTACTCCATACACTGGTTACTGCTTCTAATCTTGCTAATGAATGCACACTAACGAGAGGTTGTCTGCGTGTTCATCAGAGGCTTTGAAGGGAACCTACTTTTCTGAACAGCATTCAGCTGTGAAGCTGCACTGGCTGTAAGGAGTGTTCAGCAGACCACCTAAGGTGTCACAAACCACCGTGCCATGTGCAGTGGCATTGTGCTCAGGTGGCAGCATCCTTCTCACTCCATTTTGATCAAGAGCACTGGAGGACTCCAGGTATACAAAGCAGTTTTTCTTGCTCCCATTATGCATTCATAAGCATCATCTTCTAGATTTCCAGGCAGCTCTGGAATAAGGAGTAGTCCTTTTCTTATCTGGTGGTTTGAAGTATGAATAAACAGGTGCTGCAGGGTATTCCGCATCTGGATTTTCTGCCATCATTTTCAGCTTGGCTTCGATGGCCTTTATCTTTGCACTGACACTGGAAAGAGGAAAAGCAGGACAGAAATTAAGCTTGATCTTAGCATAGAATCAGACTACAGTAATCCAGGGGTTTTGTTGACATGCAAATAGTTACATGAGGAGAGGCTAGGCAGCCCCCACTGCTGCATTCACAAGCAGCATGAAGTCGTGAGGCAGGAATCTACTGCTTAAAGCCCACACAGTTTTATTTCTGTCCTCAGCTGATATGAATTTGCTCCTCCAAGATAGATCACCACACCACAAAATAATGGTCCTTGCATCTACTCAGCACTTTCTTGAGGACACTGAGTGAGACAAGTACACAACAAGGCTTCCTACTTCATGTGAAATGATGTCACAAAGAGGTCTGAGCATGTGCAGCAGAGCGCAGCTCAGATGAGGCTGCTGGAAACAGCGGAGAAATGAAAGCCAGACTTCCTCCCAGCTACAAGACCACTTGGGATGGGAAAACCCCAGACTCTAATTAGGTCAGGAAGAAACATTATTTCAGCATTAGCAGGGTTTATCCCAAAGGGAGAAGTTATCCCAGGTTACACCCCAAATTCCTAGGACTTTTGTTATTCACTATCCTCCACTGGGTATGGACTGAGGAATGTTTCCTTCTCCGCTGTGTTTTCTTGCTGCATCCATCCTCACTAAAACAACTCCTTCATGCAACTGATATAACTGACAATCTGCATGACTCCAATCTCTCTGCTCATTACTTCCTCGCATGTTACTTCTGAATTCCAAGCTCATTTTATCAGTACACAAACTCATTATCCCCAGTCCTGGTTACTTGTAGGGTTCTACTGACAGAACACAGAGGAAATTCACATACCCTTTCAACTAAACTGAATTAGCAAAGCAGCACTATGTGCTTTAGGTAACTAGAGGGCTTGGAGAATTTAGCTACAGTCCCACCGAGGAGACTCAACAGCCCTAACACAGGCAAAAAAAACCCCAGATATTCATTTTGATGTGATTTTGTTTTTATCTTTTGCCTCTATAGAAGAAACTCTTGCTTATAAGCACTGTGCTTAATCAAATCAGTACAGTACAAACCCCCTCACTGAAATTCATACGAAGTTAAACCATATTCTGGCCAAAGGTGCTAGAATGTTACACACTCCTAATTCCTCTCCCACCTCTTTTCCTTCCTACTGCCCTAGTAGCTTCACACATTAGAAAATGAACCTCAAATCTGAAGTGTCCCACACCAAAGGAGTTATTTTGCAGCATGTTACCCTTTTACAAACAGCTTTTCTCTCATGTTGGATTTTTAGCACAAACATAATGCAAACAACTCTAGATCTTCCTGAAATCAAAGAATTTTGTTCCCTGCCACTCCCACAGTTTGGTTACCTCTCACCCACTCCACCTCCTACCTTAGGTTAGACTGGGGTGGCTCTGTGCTGGAAGATGGCTCCAGACTGATTGGAAGGATCTTCTCATTTTTATTGTGATCATATCTCTGCAAACAAGAGACCAAGAATTGAATTCAGCTGGAATTATGAATAGAGAAACATTTTGCCCAAAGATACACTTTAAAGTTGGATTAACATCACCTCAGATTTTGTGAAGCTTTTGCCAGGAATGATGTTGGTTGCCAAACACCGAAACAAATCCCAACCATAATATTTGTTTAGTGCCAATGTGGAACATAGACTCTGATACCAAACACTTACGTGTGTGATCCTTAAACCTTATCCTGTCTTATCACTTCTTGTTCCCCTCTAGATAAAGCATGAAGCCAAGATAGCAAATTTTAAATATTCTACTGTGTTGCTTTGCTCTTTATACAGATATTGTCCAGAGTCAGGAGGTAACCCAAGCACATGTGACTGCACAGAATCATGCAGTGCTGGGAGAAAAGGGGGAAAAAAAACCCTCTAGCTCCTTTCTGCAGAAAGCAGCTTGCGAGTCTGTCATCTCTGTGGGCAACAGGCCTCCTGAACGACTCACAGTGCTCTGCTTCCTTATTTCACTTGGCACAAGGTCAGGTTTGTTTTTCAGCAGGGCTGCTCAACCCGACAGTGTCTGGTAAGCCTTGGCCACTCATGTTAAAACTACTTAGCATAGTGCTGGTATTGTCTAAACACTCGTTACAATAAGTCCAAGTTCTGTGCTGTTACATCTTTCCATTCATGGATTAGAAAGTGCCAAGCAAACTGAACTGCTTATTTATGCATGTTCTTCACCATACCCTGCACAGCCACACACTAAGCTACTCCACTGAACTCCCAGATGAGCAGACACACACTCCTCTGGCTGAAACTCCTTTTATGGCCTGATCATTCTTCAGGCATCCGGAAGCACGTGGCACTCTGGTAGCTACAGAGCTGAAGCAAATGGAGGCTGGATTTGCGCAAGCTTGGATGTGCTGACAAAAGCCTGGAGCCCTTGAAGCCAATAATTAAAACAACATGGTGTCCTTTAACAAAGATACCTGTAGTGGCTTTTTTAGCTTCCAAAACAGATGCACCAGAATATTTGATAAGAGAAAGGGTCAAAAGCTGCTTGTAGGATAATTGACACAGGCTAAAAGCAAACTATCCAGAGGAAAATAGCAACAAGCAGCTCCCCCTTGCCACCTCTATGTGCATTTATCTGCAAATAAAGTTATTCAAAATAAATTGCTTTATTAACTACAAATAGTAAATAACTAGAGGAGAAACAAGAGAATTTAAAAAAAAACAACTAAAACAAGGATGTTCCAGAAAGTACTGCCAAAGCTGATACCAAAATTTTGATGTTTTATGCAACAGAGCAGGCAATAAAAGGATATTTAGCTTAGATGTGAAGTCTGTTGCTTTAAAGTCAGATGTAATTAGAGCTGCTGCTATACATAAGTGCTTTCAGAAGCGGAACAAAATAAAAAAGTACTTGGTAATTGGGAATTTCCATGCATCTCCTATCCAAAAAGGGAGCAAAACCACAAAGGGAAGGATTCAAACTCTCAGCCAGTCACTCACTAAGTTTGGGAAAAGTTAAACTGTGGTCATTTATAGAAATTAATCAGTTCACGCTGCTCTGATCAGAAAACCCCTTACAAAGAACATGAGATTAAATGGCCTATTCTTACAGATGATCCAGCACACTTTAGGTAGACAACAGATGTGGTAAGTTGGTAATATCATTTCTATGGGAGTTATTTCCTCAAATAGAATGAAATTACCTTGCCAAGCTAAGACAGCCTGAATAAGACTTGTTCCTTAATATTAAAAATTCCAATTTTGCTAAATGAAAAGCAATTCTTTTTTGTAACAACAACCTTACCTTGACTTGTGCATGTGCCCACCTCACCACCAGTTTCTTGGAAAGGGCCAGCTTCCCATTGAGACACTGGATCGCCTTTTCTGCTTCCTGCACAGGAAGACAGTTCAATAAACAAACCATGTCTTTAGTCAAAACCAACTCAGATGTAAAGAGCCTTTTTTCTTTGTTAATCAGCCTTCTGTAAGTACAGCTAACTGGCAGCAAACAAAGTTTATCCCATTGTATCCCAACCCAGGAATATCTCTGGAAGACTCTAACATGCTAATAATCAGGCTTTTATCAGCCTTATTGGTTTATTCTCTCACTTGTTTTGGTGGAGGAAATGGGAAAAATTAAAACAGCAGAGGGGCCACTGGAGCAGCATTCCAAGGGAGGTTTCTGCTACAGGAGTTTCTCTAGAAGATACTGTGACTCATTGCAGTGATTACAGGTGTCTCATTAACACCTATCTAGGCTTATTCCAGATCCTGCTCATGCGCACTGGGGATCTTATTCACTTGGTCCGGTTCTAGGCTCAGTGGTGGAATCTCAGATTTGGGACATTCCCATAAAATTTGATTCACAGCAGTTGAAGATTTCCATTGCAATGCTGTTCCACTTTGCTATGAATAATTTTCTAGAGCTAACATACTGTGTCAGGACTCTTCTGACATCCTTACTGGCAACTGCATAGCAAAAAGCTAAGGTCGTGCAGCAATCTCCAAACATACAGTTCTTCCTAACTTTTGAACAATCCTAGCAGAATTATGACAAAACTACAACTCAATGCTGCAGATGAGCATGACTTGAAATTTGTAACAAGAGTTAAAATCCCAAATGGACAGCCCAGGGCAGTTCGCTCCAGGATGCTACAGATGTGTCATGCTATACATCTGGCAACATCACACAAGTTGGTGTTTGTGCATTCATGGAGTCAAAAGAAAAGCTAGGACTATTGCTACTTCCAGAAGCAGTCACAAAGTGGAGTTCTTAAGAGTTTGTGGGTTTGCGTAGGCAAGGCATTTAACTTATCCTTTCCTGTTTTAGCTTTACATCAACGTAACAGAAGATAAAGAAGCCAGTAATTTACATCAGAATTTTTTATAAAAGCAACATACCTGTTTGGTTTCAAAGTTCACAAAACAGTAACCCCTTGGCTGCCCCTCCAGAGCACCAGACTTGTGAAAGAGGAAATCAAATTGCTTTACTTTGCCAAACTTCTGAAGGAGTTTGAGAAGGTGATATCTGAAGGGGAGAGAAGAAATTTATGACACCTTTCACTGCTTTGAAAGTGAGTAGAATGAGACAAATCCCCCCAACACACATACACACACATTTCACACTCAGTAACACAAGCAATTCAGCTGTGTCATACAAGTATTCCCAAACACCCACAGAGTGGCAACAGGCAACAGACAGTATCATCAGTATCATCCAGACCCAATCTGCCAGCGCTTCTGGCTCAGGCAGCTTTTTAGCAACATGGACATGAAAGCCAGACACTTATGTAGCCAATTATCTTCCTGCCATCCAGTGGGGAGTGTGCTGTTTCCCATAAAACTGGTGAAAGCCAGAGTTAATCTGTCTGCTTAGTATCTAGTGCACTGAGCAACTCAAAATAAGAAGCATATCTATTGCACAGGCCACATCTAATCCTTAAAGTTCTTTCCAGCTTTTTGTGGTTCCCTGGGATCAAAGTGTTTAACAACACCAGCTGACCTAGAGGAAAATGACACCTGTTCCTATTTCACTGCCTGACCCCATCTCTAGCATTTAAAAATTGTCTAAGAGCTTAATAAGCATATTAGTCAGGACTCATCTTCTCCTGATCAGCTGTACAGTGCTTGTTAGCAAGCCACATAGCCTACGCCAAATTTTCAGCTTGCAAGGTAACATTCAGTGCTCTGAAAACCTACCGGGATAACTCCAAGTGCAGATGAAACACCAGGCACTGGATGAAACCCTGCATGCCCAGACGTCAATGGTTAGAATGGCCCAAGACAGCCAAATGCAACATGCAACTTTAGGGACAGTCCAAATAGGAAGGGCAGACAACTTTTTTTTCCTAATAAAGCCTGATAGGATGTTTGAAAGGGTTTTAGCCCTTTGTTAAGCTTCAGGAGCCAGGCAAGAAAGTTCCAGGAATGTGAGTCATCTCACAGGATGGGTCACAGTGGATATTCAGGATATGCGCTTTAAAAGAGGTGAAGGTGCAGCAAGTGTTCAGATGAGCAATGCAGAAGGGCCAAGTTATCCCCCAGGGGAATAAACACATTGTAATTGATTATGGAAGGCTTCCAGCATCTTTTGGAATATAGATGAAGTGCATGGTCTTCCTAGAGGCCTACGAACCCTCGGCCTCTGCTCAGAAGGCAAGGGAGACAGAAAAGCAAGAGCAGGGGAAAGAAAAGGAGCTGGTTACACAGCAGTCAAGTTTCACCACCCCACCTCAAGCTACCAACAAGTAGTCACAACGTACAAGCAAAAACACTAATTCTGGGGACACCTGATGTATATAAACCCTCACATGTTAGCTCTTTTCTCTCTGAAAAGAGCCCCCGAAGTATGTAAACAGACCTCAGGTTTGTTTCTATGAACATATTGCTACAAAAAGCACTTGCAATTTCAGCAGTATGAAAACAAAGTCCTTACCACCAGAATGCTGCTCCCCTTTTGGCAATTACACAGGGAGTGGAAGGGCAACAATGACTCTCATTGCATTCTGTTAAGAGTAACAAAACCCTGCAGCTGTCCTGCTAAAGGAATTCTTCATTCCCCCCCCATCCCGAGATCCTCTGCATTCAAATAATACTTTCTTAGCAGCAAAGTGATAGTTGTTCCTTTAAAACAAATTTCATTATGAATCTAGAAGCATCCTATGTAATATATTTTATTTAGAATCTTTAGATTGCAGATGATGCAAACATTATTGTCCAACCACACATGCAATTTTTACAACTGCAGGTCACCTACTCTCCATGGAACAGCTCAGAACTGAAGTCTTGTATAACAAAAGGTTTCGGACTGTGATTATGATTTGTTATTGTTAATACAGTGAGGGCATTAACAGTAAGTTGACAAGTAGTTCTCCAAGCCAAGCAGGCTTCAGCACTGACGGAAAAGCTGTCACGGAAAACCCAAAGCCTTGAAGAAAAGACAAAAGTGAGAACATCTAAAAACCTTTACTATGGCAACGCCTTGGGTTATCCAGAGCCTGGGAGTCATTTGCACAGATGTGGCCTCACCGTGCTGCGCAGATCACCGCAGCCAACCTCAATTTCCACTTCCTGTCATCTGATGTGAATGCGAGACAAACCAGCAGCTCCCCCATTTCCTTTTCCTCCACTCTTCCTCCTGGCACCCTGAGTGCTATTCAAACACAGGCAAGGCTTCCTCTGAACAATGCTGTCCCAAGGATAGCGCAAGGGGACCAGCCACATGCAAAACCTATTATTGCGAGGAATTCTGCCCCACTGGGAGTCAGTAGGAGTCTGTAACAACAACTTATGCACACATTGTTTTCTAGGTGAGACTCATCAAGATGGGATCGTAGACAAGCAGCAGAACTGCCAAGGAAGTTGAACATCCACTATTTCATACCCGTGGAAAATGAACAGTCATTCAATGGCTACTGAAAACTAGATAATATGTATATGTAACTGTAGAGCTGGAAATGGAATTTTTGCCTGTTTAAAACATTGGAAAGCCTCAAAATACTTTACAAAGAGGAATAGGCAGAGGGTGAAGTCCTATCCTGTCTGTGACATGGGAGATGTAACTAAAGGACAGGTTTTTCCCCCACAGGGTAGGGGCACTAAGAGATGATGTTAACAAATGGTGTGCCACAGCACATCTCCTACCCTACTGTGCAGCTGGGGACAAATGCTGCCCCAGGTACTGCTGACAGTGGTGGTGAGGGGAATCTAAGGCTTCCCCTCAGTGATAGCAAACCCAGAATCCACCATCTGCTGCTCTCCTCAAACACTGTCCTGGCAGGCCTCACAGCAGGGATCAATCAGCATCAGAAAGTGCTTGGAGACAGTGTCCTATGTCATGAACAGTTGCGAGGTCCTGTGGTGCCCACTTGCCTCCTTCCAGCTGCTAAGAATACACTCAATAGACTCCTAATACTACCTTTTTCCACAGGCAGAACAATCCTCCAACAATGGTGGATGAAAGAAGAGAAGTCACCCAAACAAACACTACTGGTAAGGAGGAATGCCCACCAGAAGACCTACCATGTCAGTGTTCAAGATGCTTCAAGACTCCCATTTGAGTTACAGTTACTCAGTATGTGCAACAACCTCCTATAAGCCATCAGCTTGCAAGCTGTAATTTGTGGGCAGCCCTATATTTATAAATTCCCATTACTGCAGCTTGTGTTCAAATGTGTATGTTACCTATTAACTCCCTAGTGCTTGATTGCAGCTATAGGTTGCTCTTTAAATGGAAGTCTTGGATTAATGCAAGACTTTCTGAACTCATTCCTGCTCAAGAAAGTCACAACCGGTTATTAACCCTGCTAACAACTCAATCAACTTTACTCTGTCTACATCTCTTACATCTAACAGAAATTTCAGAGGCAACTCTTTAAAAATAGGAAAAAAGCAGCAAATGAAAAAACAGTCAGGTGTGTGTTTTCAGTCATGTGATTAGCAACCTCAACAGGGATCCCTCATATGAGCATCTAGGAGCAGAGATGTAAGCCCTTAGGAGAAGAAAGTAAGCTTCAAGATGATTTACAGAAACTTATTTACCTGACACAGAACCACACTTTTTCTCTCTACATTGAGAAAGTGTTAAAAGGAACTTCCTCTTTTAATTACAAGGAAATGGAGATTACAATATAGTTTGGAAAAGGGAATAGCCATTTTTAAAGAAAAACCAAAAGCAAGATAGAAGTATATAAAGCCTGAAACAAGCAACAAGCACTGTCATCACTGGGTAAACTGTAAACATTTAGTACCATGGAAACACTCCAGGTCTGATGACACTGGAGAATGAAGCCCCTTGCCCACAGACATGATGCTGCTCTAGACACAATCCCCAGCAGCAAGGGTACCAGGGCAGCTGTGCCCCACTCCCACACTGCTGAATTCATGTAACTGCAATAGGTTACTTGAAAAGGAATAGCCTACCCATGCAAGAAACTGACTGAAACCCACAAAACTCATTTCACTCAAGCTAGGAAAACAGTAAATTTTGCCTTATAAAGCTATTACTTGCCTGGCCTAGATTCAGAGGAACAACCTAGAAGGGAAGGGTCTTTAAAACCACCACTAATGATCACCCCAGGAAATGAAGGATCTAATACATTTGCAAACACCCACTATTCTTCCCCTCACACTAACACAGTTTTCCTGAACCTTCAAGGACTCAGCAAACAACAAGCTCAAGAACTCCTATATCTAATTTTATGTGGTCAGTGAATGTGGACAAACCAGAGTAATATAGCTGTGGGATAAAAATGGTAATTAATGCAGAAACCACCCAAAGCTGAATGGCTGAAAAGCACAATGCATTAATGATTCCATTTAGAGGCTATTAGAAAACTGCTCTGTTAAGATGAACCACATTTAGACTAAAAACCTAGCACCTGCACATACACAAAAAGAAGCAGGAAGAAAAAGTATTCCATGACAGACATCTACAATAGTTAATCAAAAATGTTTGTTTCTTGGAAGTGTATAAACCCCAAATTGTTTCTGTTTGGGTTTTGTTTTTTTTTTAATACAACAGACTGATTTCTCAACACACTATCCAAATATTGGACAGCAAGTCAGATTTCCTTGACAATTTAGCTGTTCAAATATTATGTTTGCTCAGTATATCATTATCTGTACTCTGGAGAAAACACAAAACACATACACACACATTTGATTTATGCACTTAACAACCATTATCAGCCAGTCATACCACACTCTACCCACTGCTGACACTAGTAAAATAACCCTGAAAGTATCAAACCTAAAATTCTCGTATTTCTCTAGTCTAGAAAATAAAGATGTTTTCAACCCCTGGGCATCCAGCCCGAGCAGTGGCTCAGAGGACTGCTGTGTGCAGCAGTTAAGCACCTGTCTCTGAGCCCCTTGCTCTATGGGGCCAGTGCAGGCCTAGAGACATCCTGTAGACATCCCACATACATCCCACACATACACACCCACTCACATGCATGTCCACAGCCCTGATGCCATCTGCACTAAGGCAGCAGTACCGAGCAGAGACAGGGCAGCCCACTCAGTGCCGTGGGAGCTGGGACCAGTTAGCAAATCTGCTGGAGTGGACAAACATCAGCTCTCACTGTGGAACTGAGGCAAGAGCAGGGTATGCTATAGCAGCCTCCTGAGCACTGGGACACCCCCAGCGCAGGTCCCCCAAACCGCCACCTGCCCCACCTCTAGGCGAACCCCCTCTCCACCGGGGACTGGAGGGCGGGCAGCGTTGATCCCTAACGCTGGGCTCTCGAGGGCAGCCAGGGCTAGGGAAGGACAGGGCAGGGCAGCGGCTGAAGGAAGGGGACACCAGGGAGGGAAGATGCAGCCCTATTCAAGAATGCTGCGCTGCTGATGCGGGGGAAGCAACGGCCTCCGTCGACGCGGGTAACCGGGTGGNCCCCTTTGTCCCTGTCCCCTTCACCGCCCTCGGTTCCCAGTTCCCGGTCCTTGTTCCCCGGTCCCCGGCCAGGCGGGCGAGGCCGCCTGGCCCTCCATAGGACACCGGGCGGGGCCAGGCCACTGAGGCCTGCGGAGAGGAATCCGGTGGGGGCGGGGCCTTGCCGTGGGGTGGGGTCAGAAAGGCGCGGGGCGGGGCTCCGGGGACTGGGATCGCTGAGAGGTCCTCGCCGCCGGGCTCTGGGAGCAAGGGGCACGGGGCGGAAGTCGCCGTCGTCGTGACCGAGCACCGGGCGTGGTTGTCCCCGGAACTGTCCTCAGAACGGCGGAGAGCAGGGAGAGGCCGATACCGGCGGTGACCGGGAGCGGCAGCTTCCCGGCCCCTACAGCCATCTGTCACCGAGTTCTTGGCCGGGAGGGACCGACCTTTCCCTCTGTGCTCTGAGCACGACAGAGATGCAGCTGCAATAACGCTTCCGAGCCCAAACGGCCCAGTCTGAAATAAATCCTGTAAATTTGGGGTGCTCTCGGGGTGGAGGGGGTTGGGGACTCACACCTCGTGTGACAGAAATTAAAGTTTATACTGAGCTGATGTAAAAATATGAGATACTTGGCCAAGTTGTTCCTGCTTAGCAGCCATGGCTTTTGTGTCACAGGTCTGCGCCACTCTGGACAGGTGTACAAAGGCCACGCAGGTAACTTGGGTGTGGGCTGGCTGCCATCAAGCTCCTTCCTCCGAGTTTGCTATTTTGTCACTGCAGCATCCTCACACCTGCTTCTCACACTGCTGAACTGTCACCTTGCACTGATAAGTACAGCTAAGACCTGAATCTGGGGTTTTTTAGTACGTCAAGTGACAACCTGCCTTTTCTCTTTTCCAGGTGAGGCGGAAAGGAGCTGCAAACAATAGCTATGGCACTAAGATGCTTCCGTCATCTGCCTCCTCTGCTTTACCGTTCTTCATTCATAATGACATGGAGGCTGCCACAGGCTCCTACAGGCTGCCCAGCCCTGCTCTTGGATGGCTGCAGGCAGTGTGTCCATCAGGTGCTGCTGACCAGACAGCTAGCTACCAAAAAAGGTAATGGCAGTAGCCCTCTTCCTAGTGTTTGCAACCCCGCTGTGTGTTGGTAGGATTTCTTATCTCTTTCATCTTGTGCACCAGTACTGATCTAACTTAGGCAGAATACAGCTCTGGAGGAGCTAGTTTGCCTGACAGTGTTGCAGTGTATAGTAAACCTTAGGCCTTCCCACAGGAGAGGTTCTGCATGGAGCTCCTGCTGCTGTGCTGGGGCTATAGGTACCAATCACCATCACGGTCCAGGCTGGAGTCAGCGCACACAGCATGAACTATGAATATATTTTGGTTATGTGCTCAGGTGCTGAGCTAATTACTCATTAAAGAATCCAGTTACTTGGGTTTATTTTAGACTCAATTCTAAATCTAACACAGGTTTTAATATCTTTCTGTTTTCTACTGCAAAACCCAACTGTTGTCAGAAATTAATTTTATGTGTAATCTGCAGATAAAGGTAAAGGGCAGAGTCAAGCCAAAGTGAATATCACTCCTGCTCTAGTTGAGGATATTATCAATTTGGAGGAAACCAATGAAGACATGCAAGCAGTGATAGAAGCTCTGAAAGAAGATTTCAGCAGAAATCTCAGTGTTAGAACCTCACCAGGTTGGTAACTTTCTTGTGTGATGTTTCATTGCCTGTAAATAAGAATCTATACATGTCCTAGTAATGGAGAACTCGTCAATACTGATTTTCCTTTTTATTAAGTTATTCACCGGGCACCCAATTACTACAACCTTGACATCCCCAACTGAAGGGTTTCTTCACCCTGAGCTTGACCAGGAAGAATCCATTTTTGTTAATAGCTTCCTGGAAATAGCTTTTTTAAGTGGGAGATGTCAAAAGTGTCTAACTGAACTGTTTGCAGATGTGATGAAGAAGCAGGTTGTCAGCTAATGGTGCAGTACAGCAGGAAAAATCCAATTGCCATTAAATTAGCCTTTTGGAAATTGCCATCAGGCTGGTGTCTGGCATATACAAACTTTTTATGCTGTACATCTTTGTGGTTAGTGACCTTTAAAAGCCTTGTTCACTTACTGAATTTTGTGTTTTAGGAAGAAATGTGAATATATTTGACTAAGCTACAGTTACTATAACACTCTGAACATATGTGTTTCTAAGTAGTATCAAGTTTCAGGGATAAAATGCCAAATTAAACAATGACCAAATTTGAATCATTCACCACCCCAGCTCTGGCAGGGGCACTTCAGTCTTTAATGGAGTTGGAAAGTGTAGCTCAGTCTCTTAACTATTTATTTTAACCCTAGGTATTTTTTTTTAATTGCACTGATAAAGTACCTCTTGTCCCATGTGCCTTTTGGCCTGTTAGCATTTTGCAGCAGAAACCAGTGAGCAGATTAAAAGTAGCTCAGGGAGAAATTGGATACTTTAAATTAGGCAGTGTACAACTCCTCCTCTTGGGACCTGGAAAGGAAAAAAAAGAGGGGTTTGAGAGAACACTGCTATGTTAAAGACAATAGTTGTCTTGCTTTTTATAACAACGTTTTGATTTTCTTTAAGTTCTAAGAATTAAAAAAATAACAATTTCCTTTTAATTCTTAACAATCTTGCTTAGTTTTCCTTATTCTGGCAATAAAAACAAACAAGAGTTTTGTTTGCATGTATTTGTGCTTTAAAGTAGCATTGAAATATTTAGCTTGCAACTACCACAGGGGATGCATGAACACAAGCAGCACCTGAAGTCTGAATAAACATGGGATTTCTTTTAGTTTTGTAACATCTATATTTTGCATACCAGAAAGGAAGTGGGAGACTGTGTATGCATTTCTCTTCAGCATCAGTGTGAACTGCTATGTCGTACTGAAACTCCCCTGTGCTTGCTTCCTTTGAGGTGCCCTTGATCACATCATCGTGGTGACAAAAGATGGGAAGTTTCCTCTGAACCAGCTGGCACAGATCTTCCAGAAGTCACCACAGCTCATGATAGTGAACATGGCCAATTTTCCAGAGGTAAGGACACAGTACCGATGCCATTCTGAGGGGAGGTAATTAGCATGGGAACAAACAAGTTGATACTGAGCAAAGGAACATTTAGACCAGATCAGTCAAGCCTGGAAGGGCTGAGAGCTCTGGCTGAGCTGTGTATTTCTTCATGGCTGACACAAAACAGAAGCAATATTTTGCTGCTGACAGCACAGGGCAAGCAGTTCTCCAGCCCTGCCTGGTGCACAGAGCATCTCACCTGCAGCAGCACAGGGTCAGGCAAGAGGCTGCAGTTGCTCTCAGAGTCATATCCAATAAATGCCATGGTATGAGGAGTTTGCTTTGGGGACTGGCTTCCAGTCAGTTAGATCTGCAAGAGCTTGGTTGAAAAGTGGCACTGAGTGTGTCACAGAGCAGGTGCCTGGATTAACTGTGTCCTGCCAGGTATCCCTGTTTCCTGTGACTTTTATGACACCCAGTAGTCTTGAGCGCACACACAGTCTGCTTTGGTTCACCTGAATTACACACATGGAAGCAATGCTGCATCTGCCCCATTGCATTTATGACATCTTGGTTCCTTATGAAGATGTGGCCATGCACAGAACCAGATGTGTAGTTGGAATAGTCTGTATTTGTGCTGGGGATATTGTCAAACTCCTCTAAAGTTGTTTACTTACCACCAGGGCTGGTGACACCCCCTGAGAGCTCATGGAAGAAGCTGCTGATGTAGTCGACGGGCTTCTGCAAAGCCTCCTTGGTAGTACTAAGCTGGAGCCATGCTCAGTGCTGTCACAGGGCTTGACTTGGGCAGGTGAGCTAGGTGAGGTCCCTTGGCAGCACTTGCAGGTCAGAACCTGAATTTGGTGCTTTCAGCCAAGTTCCCTTAATTTTCTGTAGGAGCCTTAGTTAGACTTGCCCCTAAATGAGGCAGCAAATCTGAACCTCACCTCAGGATCACGCAGTAGTGGTCCCCTGCTGTGGGCTCATGCAGATGGAGCCAGGCAGAAAAGAGCAGTAACAAACACAAGGTTAGCTATTTATCTCATTCTGGGTCTGGAGGTTTGCCAAAGCTTATCTCTATTTATTTTGCAAAGGCTTTCCCCAATTAATTAAATCAGCAAAATCTCAGAGGAGGTCAGTGTAAGGCACTTGATGCCTAAGTGTTTCTTAAAGTGTATCCAGCGTGTATAATGGCTTTGAAGAATGAAGGCTCTCCAGCACTCATCAGTGTGCCAGAGCTGAGAAGGGCAGGGAAGTCACTCCGAGACTTAGCTCGTGCCCAAGCAGGAGCTCAGGCTGAGGAATGGGTACGTGAGAAATTCAATATCACATTATACAGCATTGGCTGCACTTGCTTTCTGATCCAAAGGACCATTTTTCATTTGAACCGGAGCTAGAACTATTTCTTTCAATGCAGTTGTTTTATACTATAACTGCACCATGGATAATCAGATTGAACTCTTCACAACCATTACAGACATACTTACTTAATGCCATTATTTACAGCGTATAGTCAGTACTTCATGGCATTGAAATGCAACTGAAAATGCTTTAAGAATCAGGGAAAGAAATAGTCATAGGAAGGGACTTGCAGGGCCAAATCGTGTTTGACCAGGAGTTATAAAACCAAACAAGCCTACATTTTTAAGCATATCTATTTATTTCCTGGACTGCAAGAGGACAATATTGCAACATTTTCCCCTTCTTCTATGTACTCCAATACATATGTTAAACACCACAGCTTTTACTGAGCATTTCCTTCCTACAGAGCAAGCACTGTCCATAGAATAACATGTTTACATTCCTAACATGCTGAGATCATCTTGGTTACATTTTCTCTGCCCTTGTTGTGTTCTAGAGGACGGCAGTTATATCTTACAGAACACTGGCAGAGGATTTGTTTCATTCAGTGATGTCATGTGTCAGAGACCTAAACAAATACGCAGAGCTTTAGTTTGTGCCTCAGTTGACAAAAGCTGAACTCCATAAATACAGCCTTACTGCAGCAGCCTGGAACTAAAGTTGTGATGGGAAAGAGTATCAGAAATAGCAACACGGAAGTTGTAGGAAATGCCACGCGAGTGCCACAAGAATACAGACTTGCTCACTCTTGTTATTGTCAATGTCAAGACCAAAGCAACCTGGCAGAGTACTGCAGGAGCCACTGACAAAACTCCAATTTACCTGTAAAGCCTGACATTCTGTGAAGGTACAGCAGTGCCCTGGGATGGGGAAGGAAGATGTTTAATCACCTTGCAGTTACCAGGCAAACCTGCAGACCCCAGCTTTTAAGCAAGCAGCGCGTCAGCCAGCAGTGGGGGAGTTTTGAGAAGTTAATCCTAAGTAATAAGCTGTAAAATAAACAGAGCTGGGCATGGGCACTATTTCTCAGCCAGATGCTACTGCCCTGATGTAATGTGGTTAGGCTGTAGTGCTGAAGTGGTTAAGTTAGTTAACGTTCCTAAATTGGCACTATGTGATTTCTAGTGGGAAACATTCAACTGGAATTTTTATATGCTCAGAATCTTTCATCTCCTTTGCCACAGTCAGGCTATGCCTTGGGAATTTATTGCGGTTTCACTCTGCCTTGCCTCGAACCATTCAAATAGTTTCAAAGAAGCAAAACAGTTTTCTTTTGTTGTTGCTTCCTTTCCCCTCTCCCCACTTTGTGCCCCCCTATCCTGATACTGAGTGCAGCCATAGTTTCCCATTCGGTTTGATCAAAGCTCTCTGCACCAATGTAACTTCCTGATCTTACTGGTAACAGAAGTAAATGTTTCCATGTTCCATGGAGATGGATTGCCAACTATTGACAGAGTTCTGGCATATGGGAATGATTATTTCCTAATTCCCTTTACCTTTTGATCTGTTTTACAGAGCACAGCTGCAGCTACGAAGGCTATAAGGGAGAGCGGCATGAACCTGAACCCAGAAGTGGATGGGACAATAATTCGGGTGCCAGTTCCTAAGTGAGTATTGATGGCTGCCCAAGTTCATCATTGTGCAGGATAAAGCAACAGGTTGCAGTGAATCCCCTTCCAAGGGTAAGCATGCACAGTTGCTGTAATGTTGTGATGCAGCTGCTTTCCAAATAGCTGGAATTCAGCTTCAGAAAAAAAACTGAGCCCCTAAAAAGTGTCTGGTGGAACCTCATCCAAGTGTCTGAGCTGGAAGTCACCACAGTTTGGTACCGGATTGTTGGTCTTACTGTTCTCTCTGTAGAAGAAACTTGGTCCTAGCTGGCTGCAGCACTTTGCAAAGGACAGCCAAAGGCTTTTGAAGCTGTATTGACTTAAATTAGGGGCTGATTCTTTGCTGCCCTTCTGTAGCTTCCTTGAATTACACCAGTGCAGAAAACAGTAGTGAACAAGTAGTATTAGGGGTGAATAGCACCTTCCTGGAGAAAACACTAAAAGAAAGTGAGGAAAGAAAGAGAGAGGAAATTGATAGCTTTGGCTAAAAAATCCACTCTCTCTTCTCATGTAATATACGTATAACTGACAGCTGCGTGGAAATTTTGGTATAAAGCTGATAGAAAAACAGGCTGCTCCTAGTCATGGACTGAGCATAACTTTCCTAACCCATCACAAGCATCTCCCAGCCCATGGACAAAGCAGGAGATACCATTGCATCAGTGCTTCAGCTTGGATCAAGAGAGCACTTTTGAAGCTGTCTTGGTAATCCTTGCTTAGTGTGCTTTGGGCTGCAGCACTCTGGGGTTTCTGCGTGTAGACAGGATTCCTTTCAGATGAAACTGGAGAGGTAACCTCAGTGAGCACACTGGGTGTTGCCCCACTGCACCCACGCATTTGGTCCCTGGGACCAGACTGGACCTTGTGTGGAGCAAGACCTCTGAGCAGCTCTGCTCATACGGTGCTGGGCAGCTCATGAGCATAGACACAGGCTGTAAGAGCAGCAGAAGCACTACTCTGCCCAGCTTTGGGTGGTGCAATGAGTCACAAGTTCCTGTGGGTGCTCAGACCCTGCAGTGATGGAGACATTTAAATACCCCAGGCAGTCACGGATGTACATGACCTTACACTATGGGGTTACATGCACTGGGGTGCTGCAAACAACCCCCCCAAAGGGTAAAGACAGGATCTCCCCCAAGGGGTAAAGACAGCTCCATACACTGCCCGTGCCTCCATACACCCTGCACGTGTGCTGCATTTTACAAGCAGGTGACTTCTGCGTAGAGATGAACCAAGTATTTTTCGTGCTTTAGATTTACTTTAAAAATTCTATGGAATTTTATCTAGCATTTTGATCAGGAAGTCTAATTGCAGCTTTCCGTTGCTGTCAGTGAGAGGGAATGACATTATCATTCTATTTGCTGATTTTCTTTTCCCCGTGCTCCCTGCCCTTCCCCCATTCCTCCGGAGAAGAGGAGGAGGGCACCATTATCTTCATAATTGCTGAGGCTCCTGGGTTGCTGCACAGTGGTTTGATTGTTAATGGGCACTTGGGTCATCCTTGAATATGAATTGCAGGGGAGGAAACTCCAAAACTACAAATCCCAATCTTTAAAAAAACAATGGTTTTTAGACAAATGTGTATGGTCTGTCACTGTCTTTTGCAGTGCTGCAGAGTAAAAACTACTCTTCTCTCCCCAGGGCAGATCTGCCCAGCGTGCTCCCTTCTTCCTCTGGTATGTCAGGGTTGCTGCTTCTGGCCCCTTGCTCTCCCAAGTCTTGGGTTAAAGAGATTTTCAGCTTGGGAGACATGTCCTGCAGTCTGCCATCGCCAGTACCTCCCGTCCCATCGCTCTTTAGTAACGTGAGTGGGTCTTGCAGAGTTTCATCCACTTACCAAAAAGACAAGCAGATGGTTTCAACCTTTTAAAACCTTCTACAGCAAAGGGGGATGAAATCATCAAATTCTGCTAGACACTTCTTGATAAGTTTTTCATTTTCCCAACTCTAAAGATGTTTATGAAAGCATATCTGACAGACATACATTGAACCTGCCAAAATTCTGGCAGATGTGTAAAACAAGCAAACAAAGCAGAAATGAAGAGACAGCATTGTTTCTGCAGAAATTATTCTTTCATGAGGAGGCACAGTAAAAGTGAAATCAAACCTGAATTGTCCTTACCTGTTATTAAAACCACTTTTTAGTCTGACTTATCAACTGGACATACATGCATCGTATTGTGCCTTATGCAGGTCCAGCTATGCTTCAGGGCTTGAGACTGTTTCAACTGAGCTTTTTAAAATGGGGTTTTCTTTTCAGTATTTATTCTATTAGTTTAGTTTTTGCATTGCAGCTTTAACAAAAAAAATACACTCGTTTTGTTCGTGTTTATTTCTGCTGCCTGCAAGGATCCCCTCTGCTCCCTAAGGCATTCTCCTGTTTGTGTTGCTAGCACTGCATAGGCAATATTTATTTGTATAAAAAGTATTCTCTGAGGGTTTAAAAAAGGAAAAAAAAAAAAAAAGAAAGAAAGAAAACCAGCCATGGGAACATTTGTATTGGGTGATCTCTTGGCCGAATTTGACCTGACCTTGTGTCTTTTATGGTATTGCCTCATTTTTAGATTCATCTTTTTTGGACCCATTGTGTTACACTGGATATTGTTTGTAAATTAGTAATATTTTTACACATGTTTTACTGAAAGCCAGATGACTCATTTGAAAGTTCAGTGACTCATTGTGAGCTTTTTTTTTCCTTTGCCCTTTAAGAAATGTGCAAAGATACCTACTAAGGGGAGAAAGGACTCAAAAAACTTCATTAGAAGGAAAAAAAACCAACCCAAAGCCATTTCTGAGCTGCATTGCTCTGAATCACTCATTGTCAGAAGCCTCTTGCATGCTTTTTATTGAGCAATGTATGTTGCACCCTATGTTTTCCTGCAATTATGCATGCAGAGTGTTTAGTTAAGCCTACTTTCCTTTAACTGATCCCTCTCGTTCACAGGAAATTCCTAGCATTTGAGATACAGAAATTGCTCTTACCCGCATGAACGTCTGCAGACGAGCTGTGCCCTGTGTCGCGCTCGCTGAGGCTCTGCTCTGCCTGGCCGGGAGAGGAGCAGTCAGGGGCTGCAGTGTCTAAACAACTGGTTGCTGGGGGAGGCAGAAAAAGAGATGTTACCTGTAGGGCAGTGTGCATTTCTGAAATCCTGGCAGGGCAGGACTGTTGCAGGAGGAAAGCAGGATTTGAGGCTGCTGCTCCCTGAGCTGCAAGGGAGGGTGGAACGGGTGACAGGCGAGGACCTTGTCCTTGTTCCCCACTCTGACACGTCTTCCCCAGGCTCACATCATGCTTTTTTTGGCTTTAAAGAGGGGTTAGGGGCAATGGTTACTAGACAGAAAAAAAACACCATATTGAAGAACAGCTTAAAAGTCCCAGATCTGGGGGCAGGATTAAACAACTGTCCTTAGAAACCGTGGGCCTGGCTTGTGTTGATGGATTCCTTAACCAGAAACAGCATCTGCTTGAAAAAGTGTCCATTTCTGGCATTGTTGGTAGCATTGCTGAGAATTTACACACAGTCTGGCTGGAACATAAAACCCGCTGAGAAACTCCACAGCACTGCGCAGTCATAAAAAGAAATTGGTGTTAATAAAGACAGACAAGGAGGCATGAAAGCTGTGACCCCGTGCCAAGAAGCATAGGAAATCTGGCAGCGCTGCATAAACAAAAACATTTCCTTAAAGGCTCAGCAGCCCCAAGCAGGCGAGTGATACCCTCGACACAATTCGCAGAGGCTGAGTGGGAGCAGGGAGGCAAAGAGCTGACAGCAAGCTGGGGCTCCCAATGCTGAGGCAGCCCTGCTGCGGACCGGCTTGCCTCACCACCCAGCAGGAGATGGGGGAGATTTCCAGCTCCTTCCTCCAAGTTCAGCAGCCAGGATTGACTGCCTGCCCCCCCTCAAAAAGCTGCCTGAGAATCTGACCTCACTTGGACCTCTGTTTGTGAGCCGGCTCTGCTGGATTCGCATGTGCCGCAGGACCTCCGGCTGGGGAGACTGAACACAAGAAGCCCTAAAGGCATCAGTGTTGGGATGCAGAGGAAACCACAAGTAACCCTGCTCACTTGTAATTAGGTGTTCAGTCCAGGCTTGAGCCTGTATTTACCAGAAGCCACTTGCCACATGGGAAATTCACTGGCCATCTCCCTCTGTCTCTACCTCAGTGGAACTGGCTGGGGGGCTGAGAGGGCACCGTGGATGCTGGGGCTGGGTCACTGGTCTCGTGGTCTGTCAGCTTTTCTAGCAATCCCAAATTCCTGTAATTACTAACTGGTTCTGGGAAGCCTATTCCCTCTTGCACTGTGAAATAAAGATAACTGGCGAGAAGCCAGTGCCTCTGCAGTCATCTGCCGTGAGAAACCTAGCTGCTGAGAAAGGTATCAGTGTGTGTGTGACTTGTTGGTCTGAGGACGAGCTGAGGAAGGGCCAAGGGTCCTATCAGTCCAGTCATGCCCTGGCAGCCTCACTGTAACGCTCACCCATGCTGGTGCAGAGTGAGCCCTGCCCTCGCCCCACATTTCCTGAGCTCTCTGCAGGAAGAGTCTTGGCCTCAGTGTTTTGGTGACCCAGGCTGTTGCAGCCAATTTCTAAATACTCCTGTGAAATGTTTATTTTGCAATATCTTCTGTGAGCAGACGGGTGCTCTCTTGCTAGTGAGTCGCAGTGAGTGTGCTGGGGTTTTTCATTCTCAAGGCAGTCTGGAAACTTGAATAGCCGTGAAAATAATTAAAATATTATTGTTAAGCACGAGTAGTTAATATTGACAGTGATAAGCTGTAGGTGCTGGGGTATTATCAGAGCTGGGGTGGCACATCAGCCATTCCTGTGCCTTATTCAGATGGCCACACTCCCTCATCACCTGCAGTTTTTAGTTTGGAATGGGAAGTTGAGGATTTTCCACCACAATAGTAACTGGCTGCATGTCAGGGGGAAGGTGGAGCTGAAGTTCTCCTGGGCAAAGTTACCTGTGGCTGGCAGTGTCTAGCATCATCCTCTTGTCAAACCAGTGTTCACATTATCTTGGTAGAAAAGCCTGGTTGTGATGAGCTGGAATAAGGTTGAGTGAAACAAGCTCAGTAATTTCCCGGTACATAATTCAGACTCTTCAGCTGCAGAGAGATAATACTGAATTTCAGAAGGATTACATTTTCAGCTCCATCTCTGAATGATGGGAGGAGGATTTTCCTTTCCCATAAATGCTTTGGCAGCAGAGAAAAGGAAAGTCAATATTTCAGCATGACTTTTAGGCACTGCAATAACTATAAAACAAGTAAGATTCAGTTCAAGTCCCTCAGCTTAGGGCTGTCCTGGCAGCTTTCTGTTCTACGTTCAGTATTTGCTTCACTGGGGTGTGCTGCCCTGGCGATGCAGTGCAGAGGTGACTGATTTGCTCAGGTGGACCAAAGCAGGAGGAAAAGATGCCCTGAGCTGTTTAGTCTCTCTGCCCTTGTCACTCAGGGCCTCCACACAGAGCCAGCTTTATCTTAACACATGCAGCCTCTGGATGTCCCTGCACAGTGTGGCTCGATGCTGCATGGCAGCTCTGTCTGGGCCAGTCAGAGAGGGACTGCAGCAGAGAGGATCACTGCATTTACCCCAAGTCCATCATGGAAAATAAATCTGGCTGTGCTACCCATCACACTGTTTTTCCTTGTGTTTTTTCTTTCCCCTTGCTGCTAGGGTAACGAGAGAGCACAGGGAAAGCCTGGCCAAGCTTGCCAAGCAGTCCACCAACAAGTCCAAAGAAGCCCTGAGAAAGGTACGAAGCAAAAGCATCAACCAGATAAAGAAGTCCAAGAATAAAGTGTCTGAAGATACCATCTGGCTGCTAGAAAAGCAGGTAGGGGGTTGCTTTCTGTTCTGCCATATCATGATGTTTCACAGCTCAGTGGTGTGTTTTTCCCAGCCCTTGCTGACAAATCGTTAGCTGAAAAGTGGGTGGCTCTGGGCTGAATGTTTGGAGTCAGCAATGGCTGTTGTATTTACTTTTTCTTTGTGAGATTTGGGGCTTTAAGCTTAAAGCCAAAATTATGATATGAACCATTGTAAGCTGACAAAGGACAAAGAACATTGCCCAAAATCTTTCATACTACAAGGGGTTGTTGCACAAACCAGATGAACTTGGGGAGCGAAACAACCCACATCCATAGCTTCACCACCATTTACACAGCACGTGGCCACTGCAAACCAGCTGGTGTTAATGAGGATTGCTCCAGTTTGCCATTAATGAAAGGCTAGCAAGATTATCTCAGTTAGAAGGTTTTGGCTCCAATTCAGGAAAATACTTAAGCACATGCCTAATTCCCTAAGAGCAGATGTCACTAAAGTCAATTACTTGGGCATAAACTCAGGCACAAGCCTAAGTGTTTCACTGAATTGATGCCTCTGAAGGCAGGCCATTACTTTTTAGCTGTTTATTAACAGCTACAGTTAGATACATTGCAAATGCTTCAGGACAGTTCTCTGTGTGCTCACAAAAATAAACATTGATATACAGAGCATTTGTGCAAGCAGGAAGAATGGCCGTGCTATTGTAACTGAATCCTGTTGGGAAGCAGTTCTCCCAGAGCAGACAGATGGTTTTCTGCATTTGTAGAGGTAGTGTCACAAGTCTTATTTTTGCTTGTACCCAAATTTTTCAGCGTGAGGAAAGGTCATTGGTATATACCTCAGATTTTGGGAGTGAGCACATCTTAATCAGTCCTATAAAACTCATGCATAAATCCCCTGATGTGCTCCAGCCTTTATCTGCATTCACTGAAATAAGTACATGCACATTTTGGTCCCAGTTATATGCTTGTCATGCCCATCCCATGTCACCAGGAGACCTGATCCCTGGGCAGGGCTTTAACAACTGCTGTTTGTTTCTTTTTGCAAGAAGTAAACAGATCTGTTACTTGATGTGTGAATTCCTAGTGTGTACTAAGGTTGCACTTCTGCTGTTACCTAGTTTGTTCTAATAGTGGACAGGTTGCAGGAGGTAATATCTTCTCTGGTACCAACAGCAGCAGGTCTTTAACTCTGCCTTCCACTGAAGTTGCTCTGCTAATAAGGACCTGACTGAATCACTTGGGAAGCTCAGTCAAGAGTTTGTGTTGTGCATCTCTCTTCAGAGCCTTTGACTAGTTCCTGTTCTCAGTGTATAGATGCAACACTGACACAGAATCACTGAGGGCTGGTGGAAGCCCCCAGGAAGAGCCAGTTATTCGCCCAGCACTATTTTGGGTTTTATGAGAACTTTAGACTTTGTTTCAGGAAGTGATCCAGTCACTGCTTTCCCTTTAAACTCTACCATATGACTTCCACTGTACTGTGTCGCTACAGATCCAACAAATGGCAGACAGTGCTGCAGCAGAGATGGACAAGCTGCTGGCAGCAAAGACCAAGGAGCTGCTTGGATAAATGCCATCCTGATGGACACACAACTCCTTCGAGCAATAACAGACTGCCACAGACCCCAGTGACCATCCCTGCCTGGAGTCCATAGCCTCAGGCCATGGGCAGGGGCAGCTCTGCCAGACCTCCAGAGCCGCTCTGTGCTTCCTTCGGCTGCTCTGATTCCCACCTTGGATTGTACTGAAGGAAGGAGGCAACTCTCCTTGCTGCTCTTCATCCAGGTGCCAACAGGGTGAACTAAGCTTAAAAATAAAATAGCTCACCAGCCTGTTTGCGGCCTGGCAGAAGCAAGGACCATGTGCCAGGGAAACCTGTACTGTGAACTTCAACATTTATTTTTGCTTAAAATAAAGTCAAAATGAGATGTGGAGGAACAACCTTCTGACAGCCAGTTCCTGGTTGGATTGTCCCCTTGGGTTCATGCATATCAAAAGAAGCATTTACCCACTTCTGTAGCCAGCAGTGACCTGCATTCTGGCCACTGGGAAGGCAGAAGGGAGCTCCTCACTGACCAATGCAGGGTGGGCAGGGCAGACAGGCTTTGCAGGTACCTGGGCTTTGTGGATAGAGAACTGAAACCAGTGCTGTGGGCTTGGCTGTTCTAGCCAGGACCAAGATGACCAAAAGCCAACACCAACTTCCCAAAACCAACATCTACCCTCCTTGACCAGGTACAGAATGCCCACATGAGCTATTGGTACCACATTTTAGGGAGTGGAGGAGATAGAAGCAGAATGAGCACATTGCACAGCTCAGCTCCTCAACTACTAGCAGGTACTTCCTCACAGCAACAAACAGGCTCCCTGCAGCCTCAGGCAGTGACAAGAGGAGGGAAGGTGGTGGCCAGCCCCACAGCCCCACTCCCAAGGCATTTGGGTTCAAAGAGCACTGAGTGCTCTGCAGTCCTTAAATAAACAACTCCCAAAAAGTTAGTTTGTGCACAGTGGGGAGGGGGAGGTGGATGAAGGATTTGCTCTGCTAGGGCCCCACATGTCAACAATTTCTCTGCTTTGTGTATTTTGGCCAAAGTGCTTACCATGATAAATGAATAAAGGAAAATGGCGAGCCCAGGGCGGTTACATGGCTCAGTAAATTGCTTTCAGCCAATTACTAGATTTCTTTTGACATTTATCAACTAGGCTTTTTTTTCCTTTTTGCTGTTGTAGCAGCCTTTTTATCCCAGCAAGAGCCTGGGCTCTAAGGGTTTCCCTTGTACCTGCCCAAGAGTGGTGGCTGCTGAGCTGGGTGTTTCTCTAATCCAGGGCAGATGGAGAAGCTGCTGTGGGAACAGGCTCAGGCAAGGTGGCTGCTGCCTATGGGGACTTCTCCAGCCTCTTTCCAGTCTCAAAGGCAGTGGCAATAGGCTGGTGGAGTGGTGGGCTGGTGGAGGCAGGCAGCAGAGCTGCAGGGTGTCATGGTACAGAGGAATTTCCCAAGCATTTACAGCTGTTGTTTGTCCTGTAGCGTCTCACCCCACCTCATGTGAATTAAAACTTAGTGCTAAAACTGCACCAGCACTGAGCTGGAGGATGGAGCTGCTTGTCCCCAAGGCAGCTGTGCCCTGTGCTTTTAGGAGGGGATCCTGGCCTGGCCACACTGCTGAGGCAAAACCGGGTGCAAAAAGAGTTTTTAAACATGAAAAATACAGAAACCTGTTCTCTAGGTGGCCATCATTGATAACCCAGGAACATCCATGGCACCTGCAGATGCTGCTCTCACCCCCAATACCAGCAAAGCAGCATAGGCAGCACATGAGCTGTGCCACCACAGCCCATCCCACTCACAGCGGGACATTGCACAGCAGGGATGAGCTGACAGAAGCCCCAGCTCCTTTTAGCTGTGCAGGACTGCAGCAGCATCCACCACACACTGCTAAGTATATCTCAGAGGCCACCCACCCACTGCCACAGCCACACTGGAGGCACGTGTTAAGGGCCACTACAAACCACGCAGGAGAAGAGAAAGATGGACACTAACTGTGACCACAGCTGGCTGGCACACAGGTCCCTTTTTCCTTCTGCTTCACAAATAACCTGCTGCTCCACAACAGAGGCTGCAGCAGAAGGCCTACAAGCTCTAAAAACTTCCTCCATGAACACCAGCAGGAACCTCTCACTTGGTTCCAGCCTGGATTCCACCCAGAGCTGATAAGGAGCTGCAGCTGATGCTGTTGGCTGTGGGGAAGGAGCTCCAGCTGCGCTAAATAACCCAGAAGGGAAAGGGACCTGGGCCAGAAAATGGTTGGGCTGGGTGTAATGTGGATCTGATGCCAGTGACACTGCTTTGGCCACCAAACAGTTTGACCTCAGTAGCATGTGCCACTTGACAGGGCAGGGAAGACCCTCTTGAGCTATGCCCTGGGGTCTCTGCAGCCTGCTTCTCTTGCTGGGAGCCTCTCCCAAAAGCACATATGGATTCAGGGCACCATCAGGTTCCCACCCATCAAGCACTACCATGACCTGGTGGGTTAGTGGTCCCCAAGGAGGTTGGCCTCTTGGCCTCCATGCACATCCCTGCTCATCGCACTCCTGGCAGGGACCTGCACCCTTCCCCAGAGCTCAGTCAGCCACACTCAGCTTTACCAGGACACTTTGGTTTGCTCTGAGCTGCTGAACCAGAGTGGCCACACCAAGAGGGTTTGTGACAGGGACTAGAATGGCTTCCAGCTTCTTGCCACCTCCCTGATCAAGCCTCGTGGCCACAGGGAATGTAAAGCAGAGGGGAAAGGAAGGAAAAACTCCAAGGAAGCTGGAAGCTCTCGATACAGTTAAAAACCAACATTGCTCTTCAAAATAGATGTGATTGCACTCCTTGTGAGTCATCGAGCAGAGACACCAAGATTGCTTTGTGCCAGGGACGAGCCCGGGCGCTGATTGTGTGCTGCCCGGATTTGTATAAAACAGACCATGGATGGCATGTCAGAGTTTACAGCTCGCATACATTTTCAACAGTGAGCTTTGCAAAATGTATCAATGTAATCTCTGCCTCCTATATTCCGTGTTGATTAGACACGATTTCTGGCTGGATTTTCAGAAAGCTCAAGTGCTTTTTTAATCACTACAGAAGCTCATTATTGCTTTCCAGTGACTCTTATGTCCTTCACTTCTCCTTTCAGATTAGAGTCTATAGTCAGATGAATATTGGATGATTTCATTACATACAAATGCAATCAACAGTTTTGCATAAATTTCTCCTCTTTTCTTGAGTTTCAATTGACCTCAGCACCCGTGGAGGCAGGCGCAATACACATGTAAATGAGCTGGCGTTGCTGCAAAGACACGGATGCTAGAAACAAGATAAACTGTCAGATAATATTCAGGATTTTTAAGAGATCAAAAAATACTTTCTCGTTCAACCGAGCCATAAAAATGGCACCTTCAGCTGCCAGGGAATTTGCTTTTGTTTTTGCTCAGTGTCTGGCAGTGGGCAAAGGCCAGGAGTGGCACTGAGAGGCTGAGCAGTGCTGGGCTGGCCAGTAGCGGCAGCATGGGGACAGGAATAAGGGTGTTATCAGGGTGCAGGTGGTGATGGCACAAGGCTCCTGCCACCAGAGAAGCTGCTGGTGAGATCTGGGCAGACCACCTTGTCAGGGATATGCCCAATGCACCTCCTGCAGCACCTGCTGCAGAGCTGGGTTTGGCAGCTGAGCCCCTGCCCATGGTGGGGACTACCATGGTGGGTACCATCATCTCTGACTCCAGCTCTTGCATGATCATCTCAAAAAGGGGATGTTGAGTTCAGATCCCTCCGGACCCCTGTCTCCTCCTGAGCAGTACCAAGCATCAACCCCACAGAGGGGGCACCTGCCAGGGTGTGGGGCTTGGCCAGAGGCTGCTCTCCTCACCCCACACCAGCAGGGCACAGGGAAACCACATGTTCCAAATGTATTTAAGCTAACACTCCATGTGAACAATCAGGACTAATTTAAACAAACTGTAATTCAACATAAAGGACTTCTTGGTAGGGAAGTCAGAGAAAACTGTCAGCAGTTACTTTGGCTGCAAAGCCCTTACCTTTAAAAGAATAGTTTTTGTGTTAATGGGAGCAATCCAGCACTCCCACACTAGCCTTTGGAGGCTGGTGGGGAGTGAAACTCTTGGGTTTCTTTTGATACCTTTACATGCTAATCTTCTTAACAGATTTTTAATTATTGGGAACAGAGCACTTTGCAGCCGTGAAATCTATTGGTGCAATTGCTTGGTGGATTAGTCCCATTAACCACACAAATTACTTGTCTCCTGGCTGCCAGCCCCACTGGGGAGCTCTCCACACTGGACACACCGAGCAGCCCCATTCTGAAGCAATTTTGATAAAATAAACTCTCTAATCAGGTAAATAATTCCATAAGGGAAATTGCTGCCTTCCCACAGCCCCCCTCCAGCGGGACCTGGCTACTTTCAGGGGAATGCAACATGCCTCCAATTACAGACAAATCCCCAGCTCTGAGACCATTTGGGAGAAGTCCATGGCACACAGGACCCCCTTGAACTGCAGTGGCCGAGGAATTAAGGCATTTAAGCTGTCAGCCAGAATCTGGCCTGGCCCTTGATTACTTGGGGGGACATGAGGCATATTTAGGTTTGTGTCTGTTGTAATTTCCTGGCCCCCAGCGTTGATCCCGAATGACTCGCGTCCATGTCAGGTTCCTGCCCGGGGTCCCTCCGACACGTGGCCTCAGGCTCGAGGACATCGACCTTTGGACAATTAAGGACATCCAGGCTGGCCTGAGCCCAGAGAAGTGGAAATGTGCAGCTGCCCCTAAGAGCCACCCTGCAAGTGAAGCCTCCTGTGCCCATTTCACTGCAGTGCTCAGCAAGGCTACATGGCTGTGCTGGCTGTTGTCACCACTCAGGACAAATAGTGAGACCCTGGGGTCCCTTCCCAACCCTGTCTGCAGGTTCCCATGGTTTGCTACTATTTTAGGCCTCAACCTCATGAAGACTCACATGGTTTCTCTCTGCCTGGACTCTGAGATGAGGATGTGGTGCCCCAGAGACATCACTGGGACCCACGCATGGTGGGCACAGCAGGGTGCAGGGCACCCGTGTGGTGTCACAATGTGATGCACAGCTCAACATGCTTCCCACCACTTTGTGAAGTGGCTGCCCAGCACCCAGATCTCTGCCAGACCCTTGGCCAGGATGGGTCCAAGCCTGCTGCACCAGCCAGGCCAGCTCGCCATCCCCAGTCCCACACCCAGGAAGTAGGGAGGAGGGGACTGTGTATGCATCCTCATGGCCAAGGTAGACCTGGGCGGAAGGGCTGGAGTGCAGGAGCCACCTCACTGCACGGTGCTGACGAACGTGGTCGAGGAATCCTACACCACCAGTAATTGGCATCAGATGCTCCCTGACCTGCTGCATCCACCGGGAAGCTGGAAGCATTTATTTGTCTGAGCCGGCAGCTCTATCTGTGTGCGGGAGGCATTGGTGGTGGCGGGGCTGGGCTGCGCGAGCCTAATGAGCCTGAGCTGAAGATGATGAATATGATTGCTGAAAGCGCTTTCCTGAGTCTTCCTTTCCTGGGGCTCAGGTTACGAGTTCCCAGACAGCCTGTCCAGCCCCAGCTTTTCAGCTCTGATTTGTAGCCCCCCAAACAGTGTCTGTCAGCTCCCTGTGCCAGAGGAAACATTAGGTCCTCTGCTGCTGTGCCCATCAGAGCTGAGGAAGGGGCCACCAGCCCTGCTTGGCCATCCGGGAGAGCTTTGCTCCCTGAGTTGCCCTACTGCTGCCCTGCTTGGCCCTACACCCCCACAGCCCCCCTGAGCCCAGCACAGGGCAGACCAGACCAGAGCAATGCCATGAGTGAGGTATCAGGCCACCAGCATCTGCTGTGCTGCTGTGCTGGGCTGAAGTTGCTGTGCCTATCAGGGACCTTCCCCTTGAGGACCTTGTCACCAGTCACCTCTTAACTTTACAGTAGAAAAACAGGGGGGTTGGCTTCCCTGTTCTGTGACCAGTCCATGGTTAAGTGTCTACCTGCTGAGCCATCTCCCACCTAAGGAAACTCTCAGACATGTGCAAGGATGATCAGGCCAAGGGATACTCCATGGGCTATGCAGATGCCCTGGGATCAGGCATACACTCCTTCTAGGCACAACTACCCCCAGAGCTGAGGAGCCATGGGGGTGCCCCTGCCCAGCTGCCCGATGCCTGAGCTCCAGCAGGCTCCATGGAGCAACCATGCTGCCTTTCACCTGTCTGGGGTGGGCTTCATGAGCTGTCACCTTGCCCCATGCCCCACAGCTACGGGGCTGTGGCATGAGGTGTCCTCACAGCTCCAGCACCCCTTGGAAGATGGTGGGAAAGGAGTTTTGGATGTCAATCTGCAGCAGACTCTCGGGTCCCGTTGCCCTGCCCTGGTGGCACTGTGGCTCTCGGGGGCAGCAGAATCACCCCAAACCCGGGGGAAATGGCTCTCGGAGGATGGAGGGGAGCTGCAGGGCGGCTCCAGGCAGAGCAGCGCTGGACCAGAGGCGCTTTGTGCTCCAGAGCCTCCCACAGCCTCGGCCACGGCCGCGCTGCCATCGACGGTGTTCTGCTGCCTCCCTACGGGAGGACGCGACGGCAGCACCGGCTCCCGCAGCACCGGGGCCTCACCAACCCCATCCCGGGAATGTGCACATGGAGGGGCCCGGGATGGGGTCACACCACGACAGTGACATCTCACTGCTGCCTCAGGCCTGGCACTGCAAGAGCAGAGCTGCTGCTCCGCCAGAGGGGCTGGAGGGCATCTGAGCACAGCTTCCCAAAATGCCTTCCCCATCCTATTTTAAACTGGAGGAAGATTGTCGTGGCAATCCCCTGAACATGCCCTCCATGTCCGCAGGTGGCCAGGGCCACATGCTTGTGCCAAGAGAGGCTGTGAGGCCACAGTCCAGCCGAGATTCCCAAGGCAGCGCTGTCTGCTCTTGCCACATCCAGGAACAGGAATGCATCTGGGGACGCAGAACTGGCTCCTATCCTGAGACATGAGGACAGACATCCTGGGTTGCAGCTCAGACAGAGCCGTCAAGAAGGGGACAAGGCAGGTTTGTTGGCAGCAAGGAGGTCGGTAGCTGCCACGTTTGTGCCAAGCAGCCTGGTGTGGCACCAAGCACCTGGAGCAAGGGGTCTGGCTGTTAGGTGAGATGCCAGGCGTGGTGGGGGTCTGCAGAATGGCTGGGCCACCTCCTGCCCTGCTGCTGCCAGCAGCAGCCCCCTCCTCCCTCACTGTGCAGCTCAGGGGCAGGCCCTCCACATCATCCCCCCTGTGGTCCTGGCAAGACAGAGGCCTTGGGGCTGCTGCAGCTATTTCCCATATTGTGCAAGCAAATGATTATTAAAACCTGACAAGAAGAAAGGGAGCAGAGCTGCTAGCTTGGGAGCATTCCCAGAGCAGGGATATCCCCAAGGACTGCCAGGTTGTCCCAGAGGGACAGGGAAGGGTCAGGTTCTGCCGGGTCCCAATGCTGTGGCCAACAACACCAGGTGTTGGGTGCAGGGAGGGAGGGGGAAAGGCTAGGGATGGGCTGGAGATGTTGCCTGTGGGTATTGAAGGGAAAGTCATACACCATAGGGTAAACTGCTTTGTTCTCTGTTGGGCTGCAACACCATGGGGTCAGTGGCAGCAGTGTTGGGGTGGACCTGTCACTGCCCCAGTCCTGCAGTCTTACAGCACACAGGTATGGGGCAGGGGGATGGGGCAGCACTTCATTTGACACCATTCCCCCATGCTACTGCTGAAACCATCCTGCCATTCCACCAAAATCCATCCATCTGCCCTGAACCACTAAATGCCATGGCTTTATATTTGGTACCTATCTAGTGGCTTGGCCACTCTTCGAGGCAAGAGGATGGGGCAGGGGTCTGGGTGCACAGGAGCAGCCCTGGTCCCAGCACACGCTGACCGCATCAATTGCACACATACAGCAAAACCTGTCCCTCATTTCCAGTATGAATTTGTCATTGGGAGGCAGCCAGTGTCCCCACCCTGCCAGAGCACATCAAGATTCCACTGAGCTCCTGTTTGTGTTCCAGCTGGTGCATTTGCTGGCTGAATCTGGATCTGAGGCTCTTGATCATTTCTGGACACTCGTGAAGGCCACTCACCCTGCGGGGCCACTCACTCCCTGCTGCCCAAATCCAGCAAAGCCCTGCAGCATGAGCCCCCATCCCACAGCCCCACTGCTGCCCCATCTCCACAGCACAGCCACTTTCTATGTGGAGTGAAGGAAGCGCGCGGGAACCATGCAGGAACCACATAGGAACTGTGCACCCCCCAGTCCTGCCTGGGCTTCCTGTCGCTCTGCAAGGAGGTGACAGCAAAACCCAAGATAATCTTGAAAAGCGCCCAGGCCCGTGCTGGGGTCTCTGCTACTGCCTCAGAGCAGCACAGGAGAGGGAGAGCAGCCACAAACCCTGGGCCACGGGTGTCACCAGGCTTGGGGTTTTCTCCTGAGGCTGCAGCCCAGCATGCTCTTGCCCACCCCAGCCACACACAGAGCCTTTCCCAGCCGGACACACTCCCCTGCAGGATGGCTGGTGCCTGCCTGGGCTGGGCTGGGCTGGGCTGATCCTGTCCCTGCTGTTCCTGGGCGGGGGGCAAAGCAGCCAGGCAGGAAACACTAGGCGATGGTTCCACTGATTAACTCAGGTTTTCTGGCTGCTGGCGGCTGTGGGCTGCCTGGCTCCTGGTGCCAGCTGGGCAGTGCTGCCCAGGCAGCCTCCAGCAGTGGGTCAGAGGAATTAGAGCCAGGCCCACAGCCCATGGCCATGCTGCAGCCATCCCTGCTGCTGCCCAAGCTGTAACAGGGTGCCCCAGGAAATGGGGACCTAGGCAGGGGGCTTGTGGCTCAGGGCATGGGCTTGGGGGTTCTGGGGATCATGGGAACTACAGTGTGGGTGTGGAGGTGTGGGTGGACATGGGGACAAGGGCATGGGCATGCGGATGCTGGGAGGCATNGCGGCGGGTCCGGGCCGGGAGCGGCGGCGGGACGCGGCGGAGCTGCATCTCGCCATGGGCAGTGGATACCGGGACCGGACCCCGCGAAACGCGGGGCTACGCCGGGCCGGGCTGCAGCTGCTCCTCGCCCACGCCGTGCTGCTCTGCGCCGCCGGGAGCACCGCCACCGACGGCTCTGGTACGCGGGCCGAGGGACGGCACCGGGAGGGAGGGAGAGAGCCGGGGAAGCCAGTACCGGGGGGAGTGGCGACACCCCGCACCAGGGGGACCCGGCTCCAGGGCATCCGATACCGCGAGGTGCGCAGGCACCTGGCTCCTGAGGGTCGGGTCCCGGAGCCCTGGATGCGGTCGCCAGGAGGGATCGGGGCGTTTACCCCAAGCCTGGCGCTGCGGGTCGGATCCGTGCTCCAGTGGGTCCCCGGGAGTGCGATCGCCCCCATCGCCCCGGGCTGGTCCTCATCCTGCCACTGCCTGGACCGGACCGTGGTGCCCCCCGGAGCGGAGGGCAGGGCAGGAGGGCAGGTAGGGGCTGCTGGAGCCCCGAGGACTGCCTCGGACAGATGTCTGGAGCCGCAGGGTTTGGCCCGTCACGACTGACTAGAGAGCAAAATCACCCAGGAAAAACAAACCTTCCGTGCACCTCCCGCTGCGGCCGCGCAGGGACCACACGCAGGGGCTGGAGGAGCTATTGCTGGCCCGAGTGCGGCCGCAGGACAGAGCTGGGCTCCTNAGCACAGGAGAGGGAGAGCAGCCACAAACCCTGGGCCACGGGTGTCACCAGGCTTGGGGTTTTCTCCTGAGGCTGCAGCCCAGCATGCTCTTGCCCACCCCAGCCACACACAGAGCCTTTCCCAGCCGGACACACTCCCCTGCAGGATGGCTGGTGCCTGCCTGGGCTGGGCTGGGCTGGGCTGATCCTGTCCCTGCTGTTCCTGGGCGGGGGGCAAAGCAGCCAGGCAGGAAACACTAGGCGATGGTTCCACTGATTAACTCAGGTTTTCTGGCTGCTGGCGGCTGTGGGCTGCCTGGCTCCTGGTGCCAGCTGGGCAGTGCTGCCCAGGCAGCCTCCAGCAGTGGGTCAGAGGAATTAGAGCCAGGCCCACAGCCCATGGCCATGCTGCAGCCATCCCTGCTGCTGCCCAAGCTGTAACAGGGTGCCCCAGGAAATGGGGACCTAGGCAGGGGGCTTGTGGCTCAGGGCATGGGCTTGGGGGTTCTGGGGATCATGGGAACTACAGTGTGGGTGTGGAGGTGTGGGTGGACATGGGGACAAGGGCATGGGCATGCGGATGCTGGGAGGCATGGGGATCAGGGCACGGGCATGGGGTGCTGGGGAATGTAAGGAGCAGGGTATGGACACAAGGATGCTGAGGGATGTGGGAAGCAGAAGATGGGTATGGAGATGCTGAGGGATGTGAGGACAAGGGGAACATGGGGACCAGGGCATGGGGATACTGCAGGACATGAGGACCAGAGCATGGGCACAGGGATGCTGGAGGATGTGAGGACCAGAAGATGTGCATAGAGCTGCTCAGGGAAGTGGGGACATGGAGGGACATGGGGGAACCTGGGNTCCGATACCGCGAGGTGCGCAGGCACCTGGCTCCTGAGGGTCGGGTCCCGGAGCCCTGGATGCGGTCGCCAGGAGGGATCGGGGCGTTTACCCCAAGCCTGGCGCTGCGGGTCGGATCCGTGCTCCAGTGGGTCCCCGGGAGTGCGATCGCCCCCATCGCCCCGGGCTGGTCCTCATCCTGCCACTGCCTGGACCGGACCGTGGTGCCCCCCGGAGCGGAGGGCAGGGCAGGAGGGCAGGTAGGGGCTGCTGGAGCCCCGAGGACTGCCTCGGACAGATGTCTGGAGCCGCAGGGTTTGGCCCGTCACGACTGACTAGAGAGCAAAATCACCCAGGAAAAACAAACCTTCCGTGCACCTCCCGCTGCGGCCGCGCAGGGACCACACGCAGGGGCTGGAGGAGCTATTGCTGGCCCGAGTGCGGCCGCAGGACAGAGCTGGGCTCCTGCCAAGCCACCATCGTTCCACCAGGCCCTGATTGGGATGAGGCCAAAGTCACCCCAGGGTGGTCCCACCACTGGGTTGAGGAACAGCACCCAGATGCACCCTACAGCCTCCCAGCTGGGATGGGGCTTCTTTTACTTTTAAGAAGAAGGAGAGGGGCGATATCCACAAATGCTGGCAGCCAAGGCCTCTCCCTGCTCTCCACAAACACGTACCAGGTGGAATTGGAATTTGGGGGTGAGGATGGAGGGCTGGGAGCAGCAGGGATGGCGACAGTGACCTGAGCCATCATTTTATTCCCCTGTCCATGTACCACAGCAGTTCACTGCATGCTGGCACAGCCACAGTGGGTCCAAGCTTCCCATGCACCCAGGCATGTCAAGGAGTAACTCTGCTTATGGCAGGCATCCGTGGAGCATGTTGTAAAATAAAACCACATCTCAAATCCTGTCAGCTCTATCTGCAGCCTCTACAGTGCAGTGGAGACCCTGTCTCCAGCAGCCTGCCAAGGTCTACCCACCACTGCAAGAAGTGATCTGCCTAAAGCCCAGAGCCCTCAAAATGTGCACAGGCTGAATGTATGGGGCTGAGCAGGTATACCCCCATGGCATGACAAGTAGGACTATGGAAGAAGTGACCTGAACCAATCAGGGTGCAACCCAGCAAGAGGTGGCAGCTCCACCCACTAGGGACAGGGGGGCTGGGTGCCCCCAGCATAGTCAAGCCACCCTGCAGCCCTCTGGGCTTCTTGGTCTCAGGCTGCAGGGTCAGAGCAGGAGCAACAGCAGTGAGTGCTACAGGAGGAGGGCCAGTGCTGGGAAGGCAATGGGCACCCTGATGTGGGCATTAGGTAATGTGCACTGAACGATGAGATAGACCTGGCTCTCACTTGCTGGGCTGAATCATGTGTGGTGGGGAGAGGCGAGGGCCAGCCTCTGTGCAGTGCCTTTCACGGCTTGGCCATGTCCTGGAATGGGTCTCATCTTCCTGAGAAGCTCCTGCTGGGGGTTGAGGACAGCCAGGAGCAGCATCCATGTGTCTTGCTGGGCACAGGACAGAGCCTGAGGACCCACTGGAGATCCACATGCCCAAAGCAGCTGAGACAAACACATGCTGGGATGGTGCAGCTGTGACCAGCCCCTGGAACTGACTGATTGCAGCACGCCCAGGATCAAAGCAGATTTCACTACATGAGGAGGAAAAAAAAAAGATACCTGAGATCTACATGAAAGGATGACTCTCTTCCAAGCCTCAATTAAGGAGGGAGATATCTGATTGAGGAATTAGGGGAATTGTGTTGTGCCTGAGGTGCTGTCAGCAGAGTGGCTGGGCTCCTGCTCCTCCCCAGCGCTGCACCAAGAGGACCACAGCCCTAAACGAGCGCTCAGATCTGATCTGCAACACCAAACAACAGGATGTTGGGCTGAGGCTGGGATCTCCTGCTCACTTTGCTGCTTGGAGCCCTGTGCTTTGGCTCTGAGCCGTGATGTTTACTCTCTGTAGACTTTTCCTCTGGCTCTGAGTGGAGCCAAGCTGGTCCCATGGAATTTCTCTATTTTCCCAGATATTGCCCTTGGCAGCTGGCTTGCCTTCAGGGGTGTAGTTTTGTACCAGTGTTATTGCAAAATAAACCTGACCGTCCTCTCCCCAGCCATTCCACAGCTCAGGCCATTTCACCCGCTGGCAGACAGGAGGTGTGGCAGCACCCCACTATCACCATCTGCCTGAGTTCCAACCATGGAGCAGGTCGGGCACAGACCCCACTGAGTGAGGTCAGGCAGGGAGCTGTGTCACAGCCACTTTTGATTTATGCCTCTTTCTGCAGTCTGTGTCAACCACCTCCTCCCAGCACAGCCCTCTGCCGTGGGGTTCATGGAGCTTCAACCTAGGCTGCAAGGGGAGCCTGCTGGCATGCTGAGAGCCCTGGGACTGCATCATCCCCTCCAGCCAGCCCATCTGCCCAGCCACAGCCCATCCTCAGGGCTGGCAGCCAGGCTCAGGTGCAGGGAGGAGGATCACCCAGTCCCACATGGTGTGCAGCTGTGGCCCTGGTACACTGCTCTTGCTCATGGTGCCTCCAGAAGTGGTTGCAGATGACAATCTGGCTGTACTGCCTATGCCGTGAACAACTTGTGGAACAGAGGAAAGATCCCTGAATCAGAAAAACAAGCGTGTGAGCTTTTCATTGTCTTCACAGCGTGTGGCTGCGGAGCTGTGTCCCATGGAGCAAGCCTGGCTCCAGCCTGGCCATGATTCACCCCAGGTTGCTTTGGCTGTGGTTTGCAGAGCGGATGTTGTCCCCAAAATCTGGCATTTTTCAGCAGTGATGGAGTGTGTTCTCCAGCTATGCTGTCACAGACAGGGCCGTGCTCCAGCACGAAGGTTGGTAGCAGCTCTCCCCATACCTGGAGCTATCCCAGCAGGGCAGGCACAGGATTCCTGGCCGGGGTGGGGAGAGGCACGGAGCCACTGCAGGAGGGAGGCTCCGAAAGGACGTGAGGGGGTTGCTATCACAGGTCAGGACATGCTCTATCCCACTCCCACCCTTTTCTCCGGAACATGCTGCTCCTACCCCACCTCTGGGACCTCTGCTGACACCATTGTGAACTGTGGGAGGAGGCAGCTTATTCAAGCCCAGCATGCTGCCAAACCCACCCTGGAGGAGAGCTGAGCCACCACATGCCATGCAGTCCTATGCCAGTGAGAGCCCTGGCAAAGTGAGCTTCTGACTCCCCATGGCAGCTGGAGAGATGGGGCAGGACACGACCTGCCATGCCAGAGCCTGTGGCATGGAGTATCCTCCCAACCCCGTGGCTGCAGTGCCAGTGGCAGCCCTGCATCTCCCTGGGTTGCAGCAGGCACAGCATGAGGCTGATCCTTTAGGTGCTTGCAAAGTTTGTGGCAGAGGCAAGTGCAGAGCTACCAACAGAGGAACAGCCCAGAGGATGCTCCAGATGTGCTGCAGCACAGCCTTCTTTGCAAAAATATGCCTCTTGCAAAGAAACTGAACGGGTGGTCTGACCTCAATTTGTCTGAGAGAAATAAAAACCTGTCTGCTGCTTCCTGTCTGGATACATGAAAAGATATGAGATGAAAGGGAGTCTGACAGAAGTGCTGGGAGCTGAATATATCTTGCAAGCCAGCCCCTGTGACGTGAGAGATTTGGGGTCACAGAGCCAAGTGCAGCCGGGGCAGAGCTACTGGCCAAGCCTTGGGCTCCTGGACAGCCCCTGTGCTTTCCTGGGCATGTGGCCAGCAGGAAGACTGAACAAATCTGCAAAATTAACTTTATTTTTCAAAGATGTTAATTTTTAGCTTCAATTTCCTATGGAAAAAAATGTGGTTTCTATTCTGCATGCCCATGCCTCCACCCCACCGTTGGAACCTGTTCCCAAATTCCAGAAGAATCTGAACCAGGTCTGGCAGGGGCCTGGTGAGCTCACAGACCATGTGGAGCAGCCAGTGGACCCAAGACACCTTCCTTCATCAGCCACGACAATGAGCACACAAGGAATGACTCCTGGTCCCTTCTGGTGCTCAGGGCATGCTGCCTGTCCCCATCCCTACAGCTGGTGGCACTAGAGCTGAGCACTGTGCATGGTGGCAACCCTGTCTCCGAGCACTGTGCAACCCCGTGGGCCTGGTGACCACTATCCTGCCGGTGTGCACCCAAACCCTCAGCCAGGTGTGCTCCAGGAGGCCTTATCTCAGGGCACTTTTATTTTCCTAGCACAAAAGCTCCATCCCAGGTCTGTAGGGATTGACCAGCTTGGTGGCAGTGCTGCTCCTGTCTCCCTCTGTCCCACTGGATCCTGTAGCCAGGGACAGGCGGGAAGGAGCCCTTATCTTGTGCCTGCAGGCTGGAGCACAAAGGCAGTGGAGGAAGAGGCTGAGCAGGAGCCAGGGGAGGGAGCCCAGTGGTCAGCCCTTCTCATCCGCTGGGGCTGGCAAGGCTGGAGGAGCTGCTTGCCAAAGCAAACTTCAACCCTGACAATTGCCATTATTATTAACATGGGTGCTGTGTTTGCACTGCTTTGTCCCATGATGGGGCTCTGGGGGCACAGCAGCCTCTATGCAAGAGGCTACAGCCCCACCCATGTAGGAGACCACCATGACATGGCCCCATGGTGGCATGGGGCACCCAGTAGGGCACACCAACAGCCTGAGGTGAGGCTGGGGCTTGCCGCACCTGATGGTGCAGATGGTTCCTTTGGCAAAACCAAGTGTTTCAGACAAGGTTAACTTCCACAAGGAAGCTGACACCCTGGATGGACAGTGACCCATCTCTCTCCCCACAGTGAATCCCTGTTGCTATTTCCCCTGCCAGCATCAAGGGGTGTGTGTGAGAGTTGGCCTGGGAGGATATGAGTGTGACTGCACACGGACAGGATACTTCGGGGACAACTGCACCTCCCGTAAGTCCTTCTTGCCTGGAGGACCTCTGGCACTGGGGGTTTCCAGGGCAGCATGCTGCATCTGCAGCACCTGCTGTCACCAGCAGCAACGGTGTGGGGTGGCTGAGGTCCTTAGCAGGCTTCGTTAGTGGGGTGAGTGTTCTGCTTGGTCTGTTCCCCCAGCTGAGCTCTGGACACGCCTCCATGACATGCTGAAGCCCAGCCCTGCCTTCTACCACTTCATCCTGACCCACTTCAAACGGTTTTGGGACATTATCAATAGCACCTTCATCCGGGACACACTCATGAGGCTCGTGCTTACAGGTAAGAGGTTGGAATGGGTCTCAGGGTGCAGCAGGATTCAGGAACACCCCTTGGACATCAGCAGAGGTGTGGGTGGGGGTGGCATGGCTGTCATGATGCTGAGCAGCTCCTGTGGGCACTGGGCTTGAGTCACCTCACTGGGAGACCCAGGGAGGTTGTCACTCCGTCATCTCCTCAACCCTGCCCAGAGGAGGCTGTCTGGGCAGGCAGCAGCAGGGGGCAGGGCTGTCTGTCTGTCCCCAGCCATGTGTCCCCAGCCGTACATCCTCGGCTGTGTGCCGGGCTGTCAGCCAGCTGGAAAGCACAAGCAGCTCACAGCACGCTGCATTCCCTGGGCCAAAGGGCTCTTAAGCAGCCGCACGGAAAGCAGCCTGTGGAAATACGTCCCTTGTTACTCATGTCCCCATATTCATCACTTTGCATAAATATTTAGGTTCCAGCCCTTGGAGCTGCAGTGACATGTTCGCAAGGCTCTGGCTGTTGATTTTACTGTTTCTGTGTGGTTGTCATCTCATCCATCATCCACGAATCACTTGGCACATTAGCAGCAGCCCTCCTCTGCAGCAGGGAATTGCAGCCTTTAAAAGGCTTGGAGCAAAGCCCCAGACACCCATATGCCTCTGCTGCCTGTGCCTTTCTGTTTTTTGTGGTGGCAGGGGTCTGGCAGCACTGAACAGGTGGGCAGGGGCTGAGAGCAGAGCCTGTGAGGTGCTGCCCCAAGCCCCACAGTGATGAACCCCATCTCTCCTTTCAGTTCGTGCCAATCTCATCCCCAGCCCCCCCACCTTCAACTCTGACTATGGCTACATCAGCTGGGAGGGCTATGCCAACGTCAGCTATTACACTCGCGTCCTCCCGCCTGTGCCGGACAACTGCCCCATGCCCATGGGCACCAAAGGTATGCAGCTGGCCTGGGGGGACAGGCACTGTGTGGTGCCAGGCATGGAGCTGAGTCACTGGAACAGCACCCTGGGTCTGTACCTGGTGCAGCATCACTTTCCCACCAATCTATGCCAAAGCTTTGGCTGCCAAGGATGCATCTGCAAGGCAATGCTGGCAGCACCATATGCTACTGCTGTCACGCCCAAGCTGGCCCCAAAGGGAGGAAAAGCTTGATGGCATCTGAAACACCACTGGGACAGCTGAGGTTGAGCTGCTGGGGCATGTCATAGCCTGTGAAAGAGGGCTATAAGGTGTCCATGCAAACGAGTCAGTGCCTGGTGCTGTGGGAGACACAGTAGTTCTCACCAACAGCCCCACAGCCAGCACTTGTACCCAGCTGGTTCTGTGTGGGACATCTGCCCTCAACCTCTATTCTTCACAGGGAAGCAGCAGCTCCCTGACCCCAAGCTCCTGGCAGAGAGGTTCCTGCTGCGACAGAAGTTTGAACCTGATCCTCGAGGCACCAACCTGATGTTTGCCTTCTTTGCCCAGCACTTCACCCACCAGTTCTTCAAGACATCTGGGAAGATGGGACGTGGCTTCACCAAGGCGCTGGGGCATGGGGTGAGAGGGATGCAGGAGCAGGCAGGGAGTGAGGAGGAGAATAGGGCATGGACAGCCCTTTGGAGAAGCCTTAACACTGTGCTCTCTTGGCAGGTGGATCTCGGGCACTTGTATGGAGACAACCTGCAGCGGCAGCACCAGCTGCGACTCTTCAGAGATGGGAAGCTGAAATTCCAGGTACCACCCAGCTCAACCTGTGCTCCAGGGTTGTTTGAAGCCCTCTGGCAGCTTCAGAGAGACCCCAGGCCTTATGTCTTGTGTGGCTGCTGAACAGAAGTGCCATGTCAGAGAGAGAAGCTTTGGGGTGCAGATATTCTGACAGCAGCAGGCATCCCCTGGTCAGGGCCTTGCACCACTTGCAGCAGAGTAGCTGTGGTGCCTGTAGGGAGGCAGGTCCCAGCCAGGCAGGCCTTCATCCCAAGCAGTATTCTCCCCTCCTCACTTTATGCCATCCCATTCTTATCTCCCCAAGGTGGTAGATGGAGAGATGTACCCCCCCACTGTCATTGATGCTCCGGTTCACATGGTCTACCCATCTGCCATCCCCAAGGAGAAGCAGCTGGCAATGGGGCAGGAGGTGTTTGGGCTGCTGCCGGGGCTCTGCATGTATGGCACACTCTGGCTGCGCGAGCACAACCGTGTCTGCGACATACTGAAACATGAGCATCCCACCTGGAGTGATGAGCAGCTCTTCCAGACAGCTCGTCTCATCCTCATTGGTAAGGACCAGAGGTGCCACAGGCACAACAGAGCCCCCCACCTCCCTGGGCAAGCCCCAAGGACTCAGGTGTTTGTTGGTCGCTGTTTGAGGATGGTGGCCAGGCTGGATTTAGATGCTGGAGCAGTTTATCTGGCAGCCTTTTGGGGATCATTTGCTTTGAACTGTATAGCAAAAATTTGCTTTGGTCCACCCAAGAAACTGATTTTGAATAATTTTGTTCTCATTTTTGAATGATTTCCTTTTAATGTTCATTATAAATTGACTATAATTTCATGAAAAGTAATTTCTGACCAAAATCCAGAAAACAGCCATGTCAGCACATTATCTCTAAGAAGTGTATCAAGGTTCAGCTTCCTCAGGAACCGTTTCAGTTTTGGCAGATTGACCTTTGCTGGTGAAAAAAATCATTCACTGAAAAATTCCCAAAAAACCTCAATAAGTCCATGGTCAGAAAGGTCCCAGGTGGAGGATGGGTGGTGGGATGTGCTGCCATAGTATGTGGGTAACATCTTGGGGTACAGGGCCAGTAGCTCCTGCTACTGCCAGCTGCTTCTCTCACCTCCTGCCCAGGGGAGACGATTAAGATTGTCATTGAAGACTACGTCCAGCACCTCAGTGGGTACTACCTGAGCCTCAAGTTTGACCCTGAGCTGCTGTTTGGGAAGCAGTTCCAGTACCGGAATCGCATTGCAGTGGAGTTCAACCAGCTCTATCACTGGCACGGGCTGATGCCTGACTCCTTCATCGTCCAGGGGGAAGACTACAGCTACAAGCAGTTCCTCTACAACACCTCCATGCTCATAGACTATGGTGTGGAGGCACTGGTGGAGTCCTTTTCCAAGCAGATTGCAGGAAGGGTAAGGTCCTGCTTTTGCCTCCCTGCCAGTGCAGGGTTTGTGGGGCCCTGGGAGGGATGCTCATGGCACTCTGAAGGCACTGCTGTTACAGTAGTAACAATCATCCCAGTTTGGCACAGGTCCCATGTCACACGTAAGAGTCATCTACACCTGATGGGCATGGGATGAACCCCTCCTCATGAGCACTGTAGCAGGGCTGGGCCTTGCAGCCCTGCTTGCTTGCTCTCAGGACTCCTAAACACCACGGTGATGCCAGGAGCCTGCAGTAGGCTGGGACTTCCTGGCCCAGCCTGGGCTGTGGAGCAGTCTGGGCATGGAGCAGCTTGTCTGGCACTGTTCTTTGCTGCCATCACATGGATGTTTTCTTCCAAGCGATTACATCTGTGTTTCTGACCTTATATCTACATTTCTGCCCCTCTTTGCTTGAGCAGATCAGCAAGGCTGAGGTGCAGACCCACTGCTCTTTGGGTGTTTGGATTGTATCTGTGAACCCAGACTCCTGTAATCTCTTCCCTCCTCCCAGGCCAGTGGCTCTCCATTCATCCAGGGCTTCTCCTGGATCTGACCTGCCCTGAGAACAGCACTGACTTTAGCCCAAGCTGTTCTACAGCTGTTTTTTTGGCACTGTCCATAGATTCTCCCTCTTCAGGCTGCTGTGGTGACATGCTGGTCTCCATGATACCATGCCCAGGACATTAATGCTTTATTGCAGTGGCTCCCCTGGAGCAGATGCTGCTGCTGCCTTGTGTCTTATGTGTGCTCTTCCTTGTGTTCTTGCCCTCCAGATCGGTGGAGGACAAAACATCAATGCCAATGTCTTGGAAGTGGCCATTGGTGTCATTGAGGAATCCCGGCAGCTGAGGCTACAGCCGTTCAATGAGTACCGGAAGAGGTTTGGCATGAAGCCCTACAAGTCCTTTCAGGAGCTAACAGGTAGGGCTGGAGTGGTGCTGCAGCAGCTCTTGGGGTTTCACTGGAGCAGTGTAGATACAGTGCATCCATGGGCAGGGTACAAGACAATAAGCTACCCCCTGCCACTAGGTTTGCCCTGCAGAGCTACTGCTCCTGTCTATTCAAGCCTTGCCTGGTCATGATCCTTCCACCAGGGCAGAAAGCTGATGCCTTGGCTGTAGGGGTTCCTCCTGTGGGGCTGGATGGGTAGTCCAGAGGGCAGTCCTTGCCTAGGAGCTGGACTTGCTGCAGCCTGGGTCATGGGAGCTACCATGTTACCATTACCCATAGCAAGGCTAGTCCTTGATGAGGTGATTCCTTTGCTAAATCATTGTCACTTTCACTTGTTGCAGGAGAGGAAGAGAAGGCAGCAGAGCTGGAAGAGTTGTATGGAGATATTGATGCTCTGGAGTTTTATCCAGGCTTGCTGCTTGAGAAACCCCAACCCAATGGTCTTTTTGGGGAAAGCATGGTGGAAATTGGAGCTCCATTTTCCCTGAAGGGGCTCTTTGGAAACCCCATCTGCTCCCCAGAGTACTGGAAACCCAGTACATTCGGTGGAGCAACTGGCTTTGAGATAGTTAAGACAGCCTCGCTCGAGAAGCTCGTGTGCCTCAATGTGAAGAAGTGCCCTTATGTGGCGTTTCATGTGCCAGATGCTGTGGAAAATATCAGACCTCAGGGTGGTAGATCATCTACTGAGCTCTAGCACCAGGACAGCCTGCCCAGGTAGATACTGTCCTTGCCCAGGCACTGGCTGAGCTGAACTCCTGGCCTGGTGCTGAATATCCCATTCCTTTCTGCAGGGAGTGTCGGGGACATGAGGATCTGCCCACTCCTGTGCTGAGCAGAAGCAGGACAGAAGATGGTCCTATCCTGGGCATCCTTCACACCAGCCCTTGAGGAGAAGCTGATACCAGCTCTGTGAAAACCTTGAGTGCTGCAGGACTCAATTCCTCAGCAGATCCAATTCTCTTGCTAGTGAATCCCTTGCACTAAGCCAGCTTTGGAGATCTCCAGGGGACATCAGCCTCTCTGGGACACTCTGGATTCCCCTGTGCTTTGTCACCTTCCACCCCCACTGCTTTCCGGCACCTGGCCACCAGCAGCCCCTCTTCCACAGGCCATCCCCATATTGGACAAAGGAGCACAGAGAGCCCAAGGAGCCCTTGCAGTCCTTCCTCTTCTGCTGCATCGAGGTAAGGTGCCAAGCCCCCTATGGAAGGTGGAGGAGGCAGGTGGCAGCATGCAGAGGAATGAGGAGAACACACTGCAGATGGCCATAATGGCCCAGTGGTGGCTCAGCTTGCAGCACGAGCTGCTCTGATCTGCTCCTCCTGCAGCCACTCCAGACTGTCCAGCCCAGCCTGCCCAGCACGTGGATGCAGCCAAGACACAGCCAAAAAGAAGGAATAGAAGCAATGTCTCTATGGAAGGAGACCAAGGGACAAGCATCAGCTCAGACCTCCTGCATCTCCCAACTGCTGGCACAGACCCCAGCATGCACCACTGGCCACCCATGTTGAGCTGCTTAGAGCAAGGTGCTACCTCTGTGCAAACACAGTGATGAAGATGCTTCCATCCTGTGATTATTGCACTTCCCTGCATTAATAGCTCGGCAAATGGCATCCCTAAGAGCCTCCTTCTGTCCTGCTCCAGAAACACATGTAGACAATACAACAACAGTAGCTGGCAGCCACTGTCACTGGCCTTGATTTCTGGTTCACCTCCAGGAAAATGGACATTTAAACTAATAAATGATTTTAAAAACTCCTCACATTTCCTCCAGCCAATTTCCAAGCTTTGTGTCACCATCGCCAGGCCCTGCAAGAGGGCAAGACACTTGGGAGGCAGCAGGAGCTGGGGAAGAGGAGAAGTCCCCTGGAGCCTTGCTGGAAAGCTGGTGTCCTGGCTGGGACACAGCTGGGCCATGCAGCCAGAGCAAGCTGTGCTGGCCAGTGCTGAGCTGTGTCACTGACAACTGCATCAGAAGAAATAAACAGGGTGGCTTTCCTCCTTAGGACCACATCAGTGCGAGGTCTGTGGGCCCAAGTCTCCTGTGAAGGTTTGAGCTTATGCTGCCCTCCAGCCCCCCCCACTCTCCAGCCCTGTGCTATGCTGCTCTGACGCTGGTAACACAGTACTTACATCCAACATGATGTACTCCCATCACATAAATTCTATTCACGCGTAAACCTTGCTGGCGAGGTATTTTGTAGGCATGAAACAAGACAGCAGATAGCTGAAGTTTTCTCCTGTGCTGAGCTGAAGGAGGGGACTGCTCCTGGGCTCCCAGCAGAAATTCCACACAACATGGTGACTTCATGCCATAATGCTGTGGGGGCTGTGCTGCTCCTGGTTGGACTCTCCTCATGGTGTTCTTCGTCCTGAACCCCTCGAGCACTGCCACCTGCTCCTCTGCCCATCACACAAGGCCACAGGAGAGAAGAGGAGAACCAGGGCAGGGAGTCCTGGTCCATGGCACTGCCCCAAAACCTGGGGCCAGGCAGCACATGAGGGAAGGGGGAGACAGGGGTGAGGAGGACAACAGCTGTGATATCTCCAGGTAGACATAGCCTCTCTATATGCCCTGCAGCCATTCCTACAGGAGATAAGCATGGATGGGGGTGCTGGCTGTTGGGGGAGGGAGTGACAATCCTGGGATGTCCCATCTTCTGCCCTGGAATTTTCAGTCATTTCTGGCTACACCAGCTGATTTTTTTTTTTTTTATCCCTGGTCAACTCAGTATATCATGATCCAAATTCCTCAAAAGTGGGTTGTGAGGCACTTCCAGGCAATATTAAAATCAGTTCTAGGGGAGTTACACAGATTTTAAACCAGAGAGATTTAAAGAGCTTGTGTCTTGGCATGGATATGTTAGGAGGATGTCATAGCAAAGGAACATCTGCAAACAGAAACTCTCAAAGCAAGAACCTTCTCACTCACTCTCTTTGACCCTTCAGAAATGAGATAGGTTTACAGGGGTATTGCCTGGATGGCACACAGGGTCCTTTCCCATCCCACAGTTCCCCTTCCCTTCCGGGTGGAAGACAATGTGCAGTGGTGACACCATGCCCAGGTACCAGAACAACTAACACCTGCTGACAGTCTATTAGTAGCAGTGGTGGGGTGTCTGTCCTGCCATTGGCTGTACCCTGTGCTGTGACCCCCACCAGGACCACAACCCTTGCTCAGCAAGGAATGCAATGCTCAAAACCCAGACAAATGTCAGCAAATGGAGAGCAAGACAGAACCCAAAGACAAATCCATGCTGGGATTCACACACCCCACATCTCCAGTCAGCTGGAGCACACTTGCAGAGCATGCCCATGGATGCCCTTGCCCTGTGCTGAGCTGCTCTAGCCTCCAGCATCCTTCACCATCTGGCTAAAGGCACAAGCTCAGCTTGTTTCAGTTAGACCACAAACATCCTGCTTTTGTTTGTAGCTATCAAAGGCTGCCAGCACTGTTTTGGTACCAACTGATAAGCATACCAGAGTCCACCACGCACACAGAGAGCTGCCTGGATGCTCTCTGTCACCAAGGACGAATGTTTCACCAGCAACTAGGCCAGCTGAGCCAACACTAGCAAACCTATCTCATCCAGCTGTGCCACCAGCTCCCACACAGCACAATCCAGGACCAACAATGCATCTCCCTCCTGCACCTCACCCTTCTGCTAGCAGGAAAAGCTTTGGAATTGTTTCTTTGTAGGACCAACACATACCAATCCCAGGCACAGCAACCAACACACTACTGAAACCTCCTCCTCGGTGAGCCTGGGATCCACAGCCAAATGGACCCATGTGAAGCTTCCCCCCACCCAGCACGGCCAAGCCCTCGCGTTTTCTTTGCTAGTCTTTCAGCCATGGCAGTTTGTATAAATCATTCACACCCACACCAGCTTGCCCATCACAATGCACAGCCACATCCAGGGTAGAAGAAAGTAGTTTGTATCTATAAACACAGTGTTTAGTCTGCTGCATCCACCAGTATCCAAGACAAGGGCTCCAGGCACTCCCTGCCGCTGTGAGCGCTGGGGACAGTGCAGAGGCAAACGCTGCCAGATGTACCCTCTGTTTGAGCTCTTGGAAAACATAACTCCTAGGATCCCCTCTGATTTTTAAACAAGCACCACTGAGGAGCCCAGCTGCAGCTCACCCGTGTGGGGACATATGTGGACAGGAGGATGGCACTGCCTGCATTTGTGTGGCACGAGCAGCAACAATGAAAACATCTGTCTGTGGTTGTGACCTCTAAATGATGATTTACTGAGCAGGAGGTTATTGCTGACCAGAGCAGACTCTGAAAGCAAGATCAATCATCTGCAATGCTTTTCCATGCAAAGTGGTCTCATCAGTGAGAGGGAAGGGCAGAGGTTGCAGCCAGGCTGCAGCTGTTCTGGGGTTTCTCTCTCCAGGCAGCCCACAGGCCTCCGGCCCCATGCCAGATCCAGATCCACAATGGAAAGTTATCTAAACCCCATGATGGCATAAATGGGTAGGGCCTTAAGGCTGAATGTAAAACTAATCCTCCCTCTAAGCCACCCAGACAGCCCCCAGCCCACCCCAGCAGGTCCCTTTGTGGGTGAGTCATGCCAGAGACTGCACAGGAATGCTTGTTTGGATTTTCAACAAAGTCATATTTTGAACATTTTAGAAGAGGTAGATTGAAGGCCAAAAAAAAAAATCAGTATAAACTTTTATTTTCTAGATCTTGTCCCTTATTGCCTGCCACTCAGGTTGGTACTGTGGTTAAATGCCTGTGTTAAGTTCATCCTGTGATTTCATTCCTGCCCTCAGGAGAGCTGTCTGCACTTCCTTGTGCATTTCCATTCCATGGCCAAATCCTGTTGTTTGAATTGAACATCATTAAATGTAAGCAGACCCAGGTGACTTTACACTCCTCTCTCCCAGTGCAGAATTAGGCTTGCCTCTAAAAAACAGTCACTGTCTGCCCTCTCTGCAGCAGGCTGCTTTTTCCAAAACAAAACATTTCCCAGAGGCAACACAACCTACCTGAGAAGTGTTTTTTCACCTATTTATAGTACTTCTTGAAGATTAAAATCAGACTTGGAATTGGTACATGTACCTTCTTGATCTGAAGGGTGTATCACATAAACCAGACCAGGCCGCAAACAAGGTGATGCACAAAACCAACTGACCAGACAGCTGCTACCTGCACGAAGAGCCAACTCCACCTGGGCCATGCCTGCACATTTGTCCTGTGCTTGAGAAGGAGCAGACAGAAAATGGGACAACAAAAGGGCAGTCAGAGATTCAGCACATCTTCTATCTACCTCTCTTCTCCCTTGTGCTTATTCTTCCAGGTCAACAATGAAGTGGACTCAGACCTTTTTTCTTCTCCTTTTTGCTACTGGCACTGTAAACCATCTGTCATACACCTGAGCACAGGAGTCACCTTGCTGCAGGCCACCTAATATGGAGCAGCAGAAGAGGTTTTGATCCTTTTACAGTTCTGCTGCCACAGGGGCAAAAAAAAAAAGCACTTTATAAAAATAAAGCAGTCAGCTCTCCTTCAACCCTCTCTCCAAGCCAGATTTTATTATGATGTTAATATGCACCCTGTCTGCACAACAGACTTCACTGAATCTCATCCTGAATATAAATTACAGCTACTTTATTTTCTTAAATGTGCTGATATCCACACTCAATGATTTAATTTTCTATTACTTCCACTGTTGTTTTTTTCCTGCAATTCTGAGATGAAAAGAAATAATCTCTTACCACATTTTAAAATCTGGATTTCTGCCAGTTTCCTTAAAACAGCTACAATTTGTGCCAAATCAGTAATTTTTAATTACAAATTATTTTTCTGCTTATACTACTTTTTCAAACACAGTTCAAACAGACACAGTTACAAATCCTTCTTTTTCTATCTAAGATCCATTCTTATCAAGAACCCAGTGCTTACACAGAGATATTTGCATTTCTTCCTGGTGTTCCAAAGTGCTTTGCATAAAACTTGCAATTAAACTCAATCATTAAACATGGTATTACATTGGGTCATATACTTGGCTAATGATAGTCTGTTTTCCTCAAAATTAAGTAACAAGCAAAGTAAGTAATACATGAGAAAGCAAACATGTTGCAAGAATCAATTAAATATGTAGAGAATGATTCAATAATAACGAAGTACAGAGTGCATACATTCAGTGTGCTTGTTTGCACTAGGTAGATGGTTTGGGCAACTCAGTCACACACCAGTCTACCCAGTAAAGCCTTTACCTCACCCTGCATCCTCAAGAGGGTTTTGTGCTTGTACTCCCTATAAATTGCTAATGGCTTCTATTGCCATAGCCCAGGTTATACCACAGCTACACAGCACAAGCCTCAATCTAAGAAGGGTGAACTTCAATGGAAAAGAAATCCTTAAAATGACTTCCTTGTACTACCACATGATTTATGAAGGAAGCAAAGCACAAACAAAATAAATGAACATACCTTAATGGAAACATAATCACTGACAGATGGCAATGACAAAGGCGGTGCAGGAGGGAAGTGTAACATGCAGCCAACTGCATTCAGTACCAAGAATGTTCTTAAAGAGACAAATGGGCTCAGCCAGCGCTGGATGGTTTTATCCTGTGCCCAGAAGTGGAGGTGTCAACCTGGGTTTTTAGGGAAGAGGGGAACCTGGACATCAGTGTCACTGGGCAATCAAAACAGCCGTGGTGATGCTTTTGAAGAGGCCTTTGTTATTTGTTATTTCTTACAAAGGACAGAGGGGAAAAATTGTAGTCTCCACAGAGGTTTCACCCCGACCTCACAGGACCTCACAGGCAGCCCCACTGCTGCATCAAAGCAAGATCGTTTTAGTATGTACATTATTGAATTAATTTAAGAAAATGTTAGGAATTCCTAATGTTATTTTTAATGAGCAAAAGTCAAAGAGCAAGAAGGGGAAGAATACAAACCCACACTATGGAAGAAAGGAAACCCTAGCACAAGAATATCCCACAGAACAACTACACCTACTGGCCCTTGGTCTAAGTGGTTCAATCTATTTCCAGATCACTGTCCTCACTGTAACATGCAGATGGATTATGGATAGAAGTCAGGAGCACTAGGTCTTTTTCTGGAAGCAAACCACACTCCTGCAGAAAAGCCTCCAGGTCTACAGCAAAAAAATCTTCTCCAAGCTGGTCAGTGATTCGCACGAAATTGCCAATGAGCTCACCTGCCTTGTAGATGAGCAAAGCTGGCAGAGCATTGTTAGTAAAGCGAGCACTGGCACCTATCAGTGAACTCTTTACTCTGCAAAATTTAACTGTTGGATACTCAGCAGCCAGGCAGATCATGCAGCCATTCAGGGATTCAGTGCCAGGGATATCATCTTCATAAATGTGGATCATGATCAGTGTGCTCTTATGCTCTTTATCAACTGTGTCCAAAAACGCTTCTCCGCTGGTGATCTCAAAAACCTGTTTAAATTGCTGCCCACTGTACAACTGCTGTCTCATCTCCTCCATCCGCTGCTTCCTGTATCGCTGTAAGAATTCCTCATCATCTTCCTCATTGTGAATCATGTTATATTCTTGTAATGTCATCTGAAAAAACATATACAGATACATGAAAAAGAGAAACAGATTCATGTCACCATATGGGTCACTTATATAATGGAGAATTTAAATCAAGAAGACTAATGTGGGTCACTCATTAGCAAAGTGCCACCCATGAGGCTTAAACATCCTCTGTATAATACTCCATTTGTAAGTATAAAACTCCATTTTGATCTAATTAGAAATCACATCCTGTGGGAACAGCAACTGCAGCTCTGGGTATTCTAGTTTCCACAGGCTGCACTAATAACACAAGTGGCTGCTCCATGTTCCCACTTCAATTCAGGTTAATGGTGGCTATGTATTTTCACTAAGCCATGAGCATTGATTTAGGTACTGTACCTGACCTAAGTCTAGCTTCTTCCTCATTAGCTCTTTCATTCACTTTTTCAGTTAACATTTTGTGGCAAACAAACCCACTATCTTGTTTGTAGAACTAAAATTAACTTGCTTTGTTAAATGTATTTGAATCAGTCAAAGTATAAGACAGCATAACCAACTTTCATTACCTGAACACAAGAAATGCTGTCTGCTAATTAATAACTTTCCTGACTACAACTGTAGCTCTAGTTGCACAGCCCAGCTGATTAAAACCAATCACTACTTCTAGCACCTTCTGGCTTTGGAGCTGAACACTCAACATCTACTTGCTAAACAGGAAAGCAGCAAGGACTCCTAACCTCTTGTTGTAGGCATGGGAGGCAGCATTCATAGGTTTGATGTACAACTCTCTGCATTCATCCTCTGAAGTTGACTTATTCGATAAACACACAAGGGAGATTTGGGGAAAGGATTTGGACTTCTTTGGTCTAGCACCTAAATTGCTTATTTCTTAATAGAGGCAAATGCTGTGCTCCTGGAATACCACTACAATGCAAAATAATTAAACCTGACAATACCTAGCAAATATAGGTATAATGCCCTTCTGACACCACTGCTGTGTCCCTGTTTCCTAAGGGGGAATGATACATTTCTACCTACAGAACACAGATTCCTCTCTGCTTAACATGCACAAATGATGAAACCGAAAACGTTAAATGTTTAAGTGTCAATTCCTTCATGCCATGCTACCTTTCCATTGATTTTTTCCTGAAGCTCTCTCTGCTTATTCTTCTCAGTCTCTTCCTCTAAGTGAGATCTGCATGTCATGGATAACTTTTTTATGAGCCGTTCCATTTCTCTGCGCTGCTCTTGCCGCTGTTCTGTTTCCAGCTGCTTAAATCTTCGCCAGTCATTAATGACTCCTTTGGGACCTGACATTAAATATGTAGGCATTTCATATTAAAGAGTAGTAAAATTACATCTATAATTTAAAATTCAAGTAATAGTTTGTAAGTCAACAGTAAACCAGTGGCCCCATCATTAACTTTCTGTATGTTGTGTGAAATGTTGAAGTGAAACAAAAGAAATAATTTGTTATTTACATGTCCTTGAGCTTCTATTTTTTTCCTAAGATGACTAAATTTTATATAACTAGGCTGCTCTCATAATTATCCCCAAGATTATTCCAAAGATTAATATCTGTGCTCTTGAAATAGAACCACCAGCCTTCAAGAACTCCGCTATTGTTAGCTTTCATAAGAACAGAAATAACATGGGGAATTATAATTAAGTTCCCCAGTGCACTTGTACAGAAGGTTCTGTAATGTACAACAGTGTTAGTTCTTACAGGCTGCACCTTGCTGGTACCTTGCTGCTGAGGTTCAGCGGTGTTACTTTTTCTGGTCCTCTCTAAGTCTGCCAGTTTAGTACTAGGATTCTTCCATTCTTCCTTCAGGTGACAGATGTGAACACACGTAGGCATCTCTGATTTTCAGAGGGCCAGTCTTCCATAAGAACATAAGAAATACCCTCTGGATCACATCAACGATCCACACAGACTTCTCTGTCTCTGACAGTAGGGAATGCTGTTTTGGGAGAGCCTGGCCACTTTCTGTCTACTCCTCATGTACTCATTCAGCATCTACCGGTTACTGGTTACCAACTGTGCAGATTACAGGAAAAGAAATGCATGTGTTACCAGCTAAACTGTACAAATCAGCTCTGTATGCAAACCCTAACTGCTTTAGATATAATGCTTAAGTCTCTTAGAGACGTAAAATATTAAAACAACAAAAAAAGCTATTAAAAATACAATTAGAGTACAGCCAGGAAATTATCAATCTGTGACTCAAGTATGCATAAAAACAGGACTTTAGAAAAACACATGAATCCTCAAACCAACAAAGTATTTACAAAACACTTAGCCTGAGATAACAATACCTGTGTTGACTGCACTGCCATCGCTGCTAAGCTCTACTTCCCCAATGCTTTCAGGAATGGTGCTCTCTCCTTCTTTATCTTCTTTCTCACTATCTTCATCCTCACCCTCACTACTGCTGTAATAATACTGGAGCTTCTCACCAAGCACTTTATCATCCAAAGTAGTCATTCTGTTCTAAACAATAACAAAACAGAGAATGTATCTCTCAAATATGCAATGCAAGATACTGCTTTAAATAAAAAAAGATAGTAATTTATTTCCTCAGAGCAGATTTTTAGCCACGTAAGAACAGTTTACACCCCACTATCAAAGAGTCTGCAGTGCAGTCAGTCATGAGTTAATTCTTAGCCACAATTTCAAACTCACTTAAATTAAAAACATTTATGAATACAACTGCTTTCAGTCTCACTAGTACAAAACCCCTTTATGTGTGTTCTCATTGATGGAGAATGGATTTTCTAACTGTGATTCCGGAATCTTATTAGCCTCATTCATGCAGTTCCATAAAGTTGATTTCCCAGTTATTGAAATTTATATTTCCAGTATCACTTGCATTACTTTAACAATTATTTATTTTAGCTGAAAAACAATCATTGCAATTAATAAAATTAAAATGTTCTGACCTTTATTCCTTTCTAGTCTTTCAGAGACAAGCTTCTATCAAAACCTGGAAGCAGAAATTACAGATTTTATTAATTCTAACCATCCAAGACAATCTCAAGGAAACTTCTGCAGAAATCCAGCACATGGAAATAATAGAGCCCTTTATCTGCTAACCGCTGGCAGGTTCTGCAAGAGTTAAAAGCAGATGAAGCAGATTATGGACGGGGTGGCCAGATGGCCCAGGATTACTGAGGTAACACCTCGCAGCACCGCACAAGACCTGGCAGAGGAGCCCGAACCGCGGCAGGGACAGGCTCAGCTGCATGCTTGGGGCACACACCGCAAAGCGCCAGGCGATAAACACGGCTCCGCACTGGGGCGAGGGCACAAAGCAAAAAGGGTTTAATTTCAGCAGAAATGGGCAAGAGCTCTTAAAATGCATTCCCAGCCACCCCTCAAGATCGGCCGAGCCCCCGACCCGTTCCTTTTGCCTCCTCCCGGCAGTGCGCGCTGCGCAACACGGACTCCCCCGACCTCCCAGCTCCTCGCCCAGGGATGGAGTGGACCCCCCCAGCCCCTCGTCCGTGGATAGGATGGACGCCAGCCACCCCCAGCCCCGCGCCCGGGGGATAGGACAACCGCATCGCCCCCAATCCCTCGCCCCGGCCCTGTCTTCCCCACCTCACCCGCTCCCCGCCGCCTTCCGGGGCCGTCCCGATTTCGCGAGGCACGGCGGGAAGGAGGCGGCACGGCGGAGCCCGGGCGGAGACAGCGCTAGCGCTATAGATAGCAGCGCTCCGCCCGCCCCGAGTCTGTTCCCACCCTGTTTTCCCCAGCCCCGATTGAAGGCAGAGAAGCGGTTAGTTAAGGTGGACAAATAATTTTTATTCGTGCATGCAAATACATGTCAATACTGCAAACTTCGTCCATCGAGTCTCTCACACACCGAAAACCAGATGCTCTACCCCGAGACCAGCCATAGCTACAACCTCTGCACCTCAGTGCGACAGCAAACACACACGGCACCGCCCGGCCCCTACCGCTACCACCACGGGAAACGTGACGATCGGGAACTCAAAACCAAAGAAACGGAATAGAATTTACTCCCCCATATATCCCCATTTAATTTTTTACAGATTTTTATTTATTTTTTATTATTTTTTTAAATTATAGTTTTAAATAGAAGCTGAGAATGCGCCATAAAAATGAGCATTAAATCCATCGTAGCGATGGTGCCTGCTTTATACATGATGGGTGTACACCATCTTTTATTTCATTTACATTTCAATCGAACAATAGATTTGCAAAGAAAATGTCTAATACAGACGTAAAAATATTCACACTAGAGCTTCACAATCGGTTGTACAATTGACAAACAGGCCTCTTTTCCCAAACTTTCCAGCTAAGCAAATTTATAAAATGTAATCAATGCAACAAGAAAAAAAAAATTTTCTTTTAAAACTTTCAGGGAAAAGAATACGCAGTAAACAGTATAAATGCAGACAGCAGATGCTGCAAGCTAACCACAATACTTCGGAGTGGCTGTACAGTGGGTATGTGCAGTACAAATCAAAGCCACATGTGTTGTATCACAACTACTGTATAATGTACTTGTTTGCCCAGCTACGAAATACGCATGCAGTCCCATGCCTGGATTAACTGAGAGCTACCCTGGGTCGATTGATGGGCTATGTGCAATTAATGACCTTGGCTTTTTGGCAGTAATAAAATGCAGCCAGGCTCTGGTTTATTCCAGCTTTTACAGCAAAAATCTTGAGTGATTAAAAGCTTCCACAAGCATCCTTCTTCAGTAATGGGGTGTCCTGTTATGTTTGGGTATTGTTCATTTTAATTATTCAGATTTATTTCTACTCATCACTGACAGTTTCAGGGTTTTTTCCCTTGTCGTGCTCCCTTGCCAGCAAAGAGATGCACAGTGATGACTACTGCCAAAGTCAGCTGTTGGTTTATACTGGAAAATTGGGTCATTTCAAAAAGCATATTTACTGTGTTCTGCTTGCAGAAGAGGTCCCTCAATGAGAGGAAATTTCCTAACAAAGGGATTAAACTACAACATAAAGAATGGACCTTTACATACTATAGATAATCTGATAATGTCTCATTTTGTTACACTCTCAAATTCAACATCTTCCTTTAATAACAGTCTAATAGTAATGAAAAGTCTGTTCACAAATATGATCAAGGAGCTGCTGGCATACAGTGTTTATGTACAGCAACAGGTACAACTTGACATCTTGTGCTTTAAAAAAAGCAAACAAAAACATGTTTGGAACTATTCTGAGTTTAGATCAAGTTATTTTAAGCATTCTTTCCTCAGCTGTTCCTGACCACCGTGCATTATTTTGTACCTCATCCAGCCTAGTACACTATTATACAAAAACAGCATTCAGCTCTTGAGTACAGGAGAAATTAAACTTTCAGGGGTGTTATCAAAGCACTAGAACCTTCCAAATCAGACTTCTACAATGAGCAATTAAGAGCTTATTTAACATAGTCAGCTGTGTACAACTTTTATTTTCCTAAATCACACGTCAAACTTTAGTGTCCCTGTACTAGACTACCAAGAACCAATGCCAGTTTGCTTTGCAAAGAGTCTAACCTTTCCTTTGAAGGGTCTAGTATACATTCTACAATGCAAAAACTGCATAAACACTAAGATTCATTTCTTGTCACCTGTTTACAGGAACAAAATATCAGTAGCAGGGCAATCACTCTGCTCTAACTATATGTTAAGAATGTACAGATTACTTTCTCACACAAGCACTCTCCCAGCACAAGCATTAGTCTTTATTAAGACCTATGGGGGAAATGAGGCAAACCAAGGAATGAATCCAGGTAGTGAGGCAACACAATTAACTTAAGATACTAATAATTCCTGTATCTCTCGTATGTGAAATCCCTGCTGTACCCCAAGTGGGG
>VWZO01014039.1:152537-197934 GCA_013396975.1 Bucco capensis
ACAAAACCAAACCAAAACAACCCAAAATGCTTGTCCAAGCAAAGCAAAAGAGCCAATCTCTTTCTCCAATCTGCTATGGGCCTTTTTTTCTGACAACACAGGTAAGTTAGGCCAAAACCTACATGGGAATCACTGCTATTAACACACAAAGGTAAGTCACTATATCTCAGTGTCAGAAAATAAGCCCTTCCATAGCCCAAAGGCACCTGATTTACATCTAGACAAATGAATACATACTTGTTTGTATAGGGTCAAGGGCTGAAAACTCACTAAAAGAAAGCCAGAACTAGGTTCCCACCTGTAGCTTCTCCATCACAGCACTGGAAGGCATAGTTTCACAGCAAAAACAACACAGTCAGTATTAAAACTGTAAGACAAAGCTGGCATGCTGTTAAAACCCCCCAAGTAATTCTTTTGCTTGTCATTCTATACAATAAAATTCCAACATTTTTAGCCTCAGTTAAAAACCAACTGTCCATATGAAGTCATCCTAGAGAACTGCTACATCATGGGGCCTCTGGCTGCAGGTAAGAGTATTACAGATACAGTTGTTCTTAAATATGCCAATATGGTTGGCAGGAATATGTTGGGCTTATGTAATTTCACTGGACAAACAGGCAGATGTGTGTAAGCAGCTTATCCCAATCTCCCTCCAGCAGAGCACAACCAAGTTTTTAAAACTGCAATTTTAAAATTAAAAAGTTAAGGTAAATACACAATCAATTTATGTAGAATATATTCACCCTCAGATCATGCTGAAGATGTTCTGTGGAGTTCTGGTGCACAGAGGGCTCTTTCCCTGAGGGCAAATAAGGACTTCTCAAACCTTTATATTTTCTCTATTTTTGTAACAAAATAGCAATTTAAAATTTAAAAATCTTTTAAAAAAATTACATCGCCTTCAACATGGAAGATCTCACTGTTTAAATATCCATGAAAGAGACATACTTGTTTGCATATCTGTTTTGGAATTACATTGTACAGCAAATAATAGTATCTCAGAAGCATTTCAAAAGTAATATAAATCCATATTTACAGAATGGTCTTGGTATAAAATATACAACAATCATATTTATGTCTAACATTCTAAGTTAAAGTTAACATCAATAGGAAATAAGTTAAGGTGACAAAAGGTGGTCTGGTTCTTTTATCCATTCACTTCAGGTTGCAAGTGAAACAAAGCATCAGCCTAATCCTAGCTATAAGGTGGCACTGGCTATAGGAAGGTACAGCAACAGCCAAAGGAAACCAAGAAAAAACTACTTGACTGCTTTTCTACATACATTCCTTTACATTTGAGTATTAAATAGATGTGTAAGATCTTCCATACTGACACCAGAATATCAAAACTAACCCTTGGATTTTTAGGTATATATTTACAACATAATTATTTCATGGACAGGTTCGTTAGGAGAGATATCAAACACCAATATTTACTTAGTCTTATCAGTAACCCTCAGGGAAATGCCAACCCCCACCCCCCAGAAGCGTGCACAAAACAGTTATCAAAATCTTACCCGACCACATAGCTGTGATTTTGTAAAATAACAACTCAGACGACCAGTAACATGATCCTCTTTAAGCATTTTGCTAGCAGGAAAAGCCCTTACATGCAGTACACCTGGTGAAAGATCAGCTTGGCTTAAAATATTCCAGTACAATTTTCAGAGTAAACAACTTCACAGAAGTTAATAAAAAACATAAAAGAAAAATGTAAAATTTGTCACAAAGAAAAAAGTAAGAGGACAAACAAGACAGACAGTAATCATCAGGAGGGAGATGCTTTCTTTAAAAAAAAAAAAAAAGTGTATCTTTAAGCTTCTCAAAAAATATGCCCAGGGCTCTAGTTTGTGTGTATTTATGAAAACCAATTTTCAGTTGACTAATCTATTGTGATTCTCAGTCACATCTTAGCAGGGCATAGATTCATACACTTTTCAGTACTCTGAAGGTCAGATAATGCTATATTATACTTCCAAGGTCTTCAAAAGTAAGTTGCCACTGAACAAGCAAAAACTAAACCTGAATACAAAATTATGATTAACAACATTTAACAAAGGTAATGTAACCGCCTAGAAATTCCCAATATTTAGTTTAAATTAAAAACAAAACAGTACAAAAAACAGCAATACCATCTTGTTAATCAGTGCAAACACTACATACAGGGTTTTCAACGGAAAGCCAAGAGCACCTGATACTTTTTGCCAAGTCATCTGAATTCTCTAATCTCCAAGTTGAGAACTATTAATTAAAAAAAACCAACCCAAAATTGCTGTTACATTAGTGCATAACCTCTCAGAATGGTTGAAAATTGTTTCACCTATAACTTGGGGGAATCGATACCTAGTACATTAGCTGGAGGACTTAGGCACTTGGTTTACTTCTGATAACTTCCACTTGGACAAGTAGCCTGTGTATGTGTATCTACAGTTCTAAAGCAGAAATTGGGGGGGGGGGAGAGAGGGGAAACAAAAAGCTGCAGCAAAGCACTGCACCACAGACCTGCAAATAATGTAGCAGTGCAAAGCTAATGGTGTGTTAACCCTGTAAAAGTCTCAAGTCCAAATCTCCACCTCTCAGTCTTCAAACAGGAAACAATACTCCATGCAAAAGTTCCACAACTAAAGAAAAAGCAGCTACAACGAGACACAAGTTCTTCTCTCATGAAACAAAATAGAGACAAATAAGTTAGTCTTCCTTTCACTAGATGTATCATCGTAGGATCCTGCTAGTTTAAATAACTGAGTTGTTAGTTTTCTACAGAAGCCATTTGAAACAAGAATGGCTCAGATACCGCACCGGATTGCTACAAACTCATAAAAAGCTGCTTTAAGCTTAAGTAAAACAATGTCCAAATTCCATTCATTTGTGGAAAGTGAACGCCTTACCCTAGGAAAGTAAGTTTTTTTTTCTCTTCAGAATGCTAATGCGAGAGGGGCTTGAAGTATCAAAGAGTCCACAGGAAATGCATGACCCCAATATTATTTTTTTTAAAAAAAATATACATTATATAATATATATTATATATATAAAAAGCTAGTGTAAATGCTTCCATGGTGTGGTCACAAGCTGGAAAGATGAATGCCTTTCAGCTGTTAACCATCCTGCCATTTGCAACAGGCTTTAAAAAGTCATTTTTATCCTCAGACATAATGTGAGCTGTTTTCAAAATGAGGCTGCCAACACTGACTGATGTGTTGATGGACAGGCAGCTTGCATTGCTAACAGATGTTGTGATCGGCTGACTGAAGCAAGAAGTTACGGGCAGGATTGTTTTCTGCTCCTCCCTGAGGAGAAAAATAAGTTACACAAGTATTAAACAAGTACATGCACAAGTATCCGGAACTGAATTGTGTGCATTAAATAAATACTGACATCAATTCCTTTTTTAGCAACAGGCTAAACATCTCCCCTACGGAACAGTACGCTCGACATGTTCCAGGTAGTCTGCCTCGTTCTCAAAGGCTGCAGTACACGTTAAAGACTACAGAACATACAAACCTAAAGTAGTGTGTTTTAAAAACTACCCCTCTATGGAGATTTGTGCAAACAGGATGACATTTAATCTCTTGAAGGTTCTCTTAATTTCTGTTAACTATAAAAATACTTCTGCATTTTTTGCTTACTGAGTGTGAAAGGTATTTAACAGCTGTGACACGTTTCAGTATATATGATTACAACAATGCATACAAACAATGGTACCATCCTGTGACTTTCATATTTGTGACCTAATTCTGTTTCTGAACAGGTTCTTCTCACTTCACCACGTATACACAATGCAGAGGTCTACTCCAAGTCTGAGCAGGTTTGTAGTTCGTCCTTAAAGAACCATGCTTCAACTATTCTGATGCTGCTGTTTTGGCCTAATACTGGCAGACACTGCTGTTTTGTCTAACACTCACAGAATCACAAGGTCTTCACCTAAACTTTGTCTCTTCTGTTCCATAGATTCTTTCTGGTGCTGCTTTAGTGGATGACCATTCTCTACAGTTGTTCCATTGAGCAGCTGATCATCTTGAGGACTAATACCTAGCTGGATATCCAGAATCTCCTACAGGAGAAAGGGAGAAATGTCCATCAATACCATCATTTCCAGCTTTCAGTTTTCCTATTATGTTCCATTATAGAAAGCTGATGGAAATAGATTCTCCTCATAAAGACACCTTGTTTATCTTATACTATTGGAATGTCTACCACATTTTGCTATAGGAAAAAGGAAAAATACAATTATTAGATGGTTATGAATGACCATAGTAGTTGCCAAAAAGTGGTTTATGAGGTGAGATATGAAGGAAGTAATAAAGGTGGTGAGACCTGTTTCAATAATTAGGGGTAGAGGAAAGGCTAAAGACAAAGGTCCTTCCCTCCATGTCATGGCAATTCACAGTTCATACTACAGTACTGCATCACATATCACAGGCACAGCAAACAAAAGCTGTAGCCACTGCTGTAAGCCAGTATTGGAACGTATTATGCAATATGTTCCACATAAGAACCTTTAAGTGTATAATGCTTTAAAAAAGATAATAAAAATAAAAGGATCCTAATGCTTGGAATGAAAGCCAGAATGTTCTATGACTGCACAGCAAAGGAGGAAATAGCACAGAAGAAACTGGGACGGATGCACGCAATTACAAACAATGAAGTAGTAGTGAAAAACAAAAGAACACTGGATTACAATAATTTAAGTGACTTTACTGTTAGAATCAGGTGAGCACAAGGTTTAAATTAAATGATCACATTTAAATGTAAACTTCAATGTAAAACATTCTTAACTACAGTTTCGACACTGGAGGGGAAGGGGAAAGGAACAGACTCCCCAGCAGCAGTAATGCTAACAAAAGATGAAGAGCAAAAAGCTGAAAGCTATGACAAAGACCACTGTGAGCTGGTTTGAACTTCAGTAATATTAACAGCCAGGTATCTGAATGAGAAGTTTGAGACCCCTAGTGTTAAAATAAGGCAAGTGTTTGATATCACTACAAAGACTAAAAACCAAAAGGCTTTTCTACCAACAGAATCTAACAATTCATGAAAGTTTTACAAGTTTTTTAATAACTCATGAAAGGACCCAGTGACAACTTTAGACACAGATTTTTTTTGTACTTACTTCTATTTGTTCACCTTGCCCATCAGGTTCATCTGTATCAAGGGCTGACAGCTCCAATTCAATGTCTCGATCTGGCTTTGTGTCTCCACAGTCTTCAGTATAATCAGTCTAAAAAAAAGGATTAATATGTTCTGTACATATCAATTTGGCTTTTGTCCTGCTTCACATAACGCTCAAATGTTAAAGTAAAATCAGAAGACGCATTTCTAAGACAACATTTCTACCAAAACAAAAAAGCTAGTTAGACACAAATAGAACTTTGGGCATAGACAACACAGGAAACAGCTAAATCTAATCACATTAAAGGACTGAAACAGAGATATAACATGAATACTGGAGATTTCATTGGCAGAATGTTTAGATTTATAACATGTACAAGTAGAACAAAAAGTAATGACTGCATGAAAACAAACTGTCACATTTCTTCCATTGTGCAAAGGGATGACTGGAGTAGCAGCATAGCAGGTGCACGGAACTCGGTCCCAGGGAAATAGTTCTGAGTGCAAAAACAGCGTCTTAACTTACATAGCATGTGTTACAAGTATTTGGGAATGTTAAAATTAAGAGTTTTGACTCTTAGTTAAAATGCATGCACTTATGTATACACAAAAAACCTCAGAGGTTTGTTTCATCCCAATTACCCCTTTCTTTACCTCACCATTCCTCAAATCAATTTCCTTGCTTAAAAGATTTAAGGTAAGACGACTGCCTTCATCTAGAGAATTCCACTTCTGCTGCATGGCTAGTGCATTTGCTTCTCTCTGAAGTAGTAAAGAGTTGCTTTTGGCCTATGGAAAGAAATATAGCAGTTACCAATGCTTAAACCATGTATTGCTGAATGGCAAAATAAATCATCTTACAGAAAGCACAGCTCTCTTGTTAGATGGATAACTATGCATTCCTTTAACACACAGCATTTATTTTGTTCTGCACTTGCTGACATGTATCAGGCCCACGACTTTCTCCCAAAAATGGCCTTACTGACGTCAGTGGAACAGCTCATATTAGCAATCCTTATGCATCATACTAAGTGTTGCAGGACTAGCATCTAGTTAACCCTTATTGATCATTTTCTCAATTGTATTATTTTCTGTAGGCTACACTAAGAACATTTACTTAAATTCACTTCACTAAATCACTTTTAAAAATGCATGGTATAATATCTGCTCTTACCTGCTGTAATTCAATACTCAATAGATCTCCAGTGCTGGAATGCTTTCTGTGACCAGATACATCTGTAACTATGAACCTGTCCCTTTAAGAGAAAGAAGGCAAAACTAGGAATGAAAAACACGTTGTCCAAATCAAAGGCTACATGAACTTCATTAGCCTATTAGTTTCTGTCCAAAAATGTGACATTAAGTGACTAAGATAATGTGTTGTTCATCTTCACTGGGACTCACAATATCCCAAAGCATTGCATGAAGCAAACATCCTTATTTTACATATGGGTAAGATGTGTTGGGAAAACTTGAGAGAAGCTATTAAAAACGGCAGATTTTAATATGACAGTTTGGCTGTACCTGACTCCAATTCTTTGATTAGGTCTCTCAAGGGTCACATTGCTAGTAACTCAGTATTGTTAGTTGCATTAAGTATTAAAGACTACACAAGTTTTCACCTACTTCTCCCAAGGCTTTTCTGCCGGATAAGAAAATGTCTTTTACTTTAAAATTAAGAATGTCTATTAATAGTTCCAGATTTTCTCTCACATTCAGGACTTTGAAGAACAAGCTATAGAAAATACTTTTAGCAGAACACAGAAAAGAGTCCATACCGTTCTGCACAACGTGCTGATGAAGTAGAATCTGAGCCATAGGCACTCCATCTTGAGTCAACAGCATTGACATAAGGGACATAATCTGTAACAAATTAAGATACCATTCATTATCTCTGCACTTAAAGTGGGATATACAAGTATTTTAGTTCTTTGCAGCTTTGCAGTTAAGCATGAACAGGATGAAATGCTCAGGATGTATGCTGTGTTGTCATACAAAGCCTGTACTTGTACCTGATACACTGATGGGCTTAGTAGCACTTCCTTGGGAAGCAGTGGCCTGAATAGGATCTGTGGTGTGATAACCCGTGCGGGATGACCTGGAGATTGCACCCCACTTGGAGATGATGGGTCCATCGCTAAATGGAATTATAGGATCTTCCTCCTTTGCCCTTCTCTGAGTTTCAAATAAATGCACTCTTCTTTTAACATCCCCGCTGTCCAAATCCTAGGTATTCAGGAGATAGAAGACATAACGGACTCGTTTGAGGTTATTCAGATTCTTGAGTCAGCCAATAACTTTCTGATTATTGTTGCTGAATACAATGCTGAAAAATCTGTCCAACTAGAGAGTCAAGATGGGCTTCCATGATTTAACTACTGCCTTTTAATGCCAAACTGACCACAGGAAAGCTATTGCCAATGCTAGAGGAAAGAATTCTGCTTTTCCACACTTGTGTTCCAGGCAGAAAAAAATTCCAGAATGCTTTAAGGTCCCTCAGTACCCTTTCCTGTACTTGAAGCAGGCACTATCAAAGAAGGCTTAGGATGAGATTTAGTTACACTTGTTTCACAGATCATAAAAGTAATCTGCTACACTGTATAGCAGAAAGTCTCCAAAAACCATGAGCTCTTACCCCTCCAGCAGTAGGCTGTATTCTATGATTCACACTACGTACTTTTTTCCCCTTCTCATGGAAATTGTGTGATAAAAAATAACTTATTTTGTTTTCCCAGATTTGCTGCCATGAAACTGTTTATTAGAGGAGAATGTACCTTCCAACCGTGTAAGAGGTGCAGTCTAGGAAAATAGTTCACACAGATTCTCTGTGGGTACAAAGCAGCCAAGATTGAGTTCATGCTGATTATCCTGGGTCCGCAGTATTTCAGCTTTCTCTTGTGAGTGTATATTGCTCTTGGGATTAACTTCAAATTAAAATTTTCTCAAACAATGGCAACGTAACAGATCTTAGAATCCTTAAAAGGCCAGTGATTCATTCATACAGGATGGACTACTGCACTTAAGCCAAATAGGAAATGTGTTTCTGCAATGGAAATGCCTGCTCTGAACTAGCCACAGAGTCTTGTATTAACCAGTCAAGTCTGTCACTGCAAGCTGTTCTGAAACTATTTGAGACGCCTCAGATCTTGTCAGGATGTATGTGTACATATATACATTTATATAAAGAACTCTGAAGAGAGAAAAACAAAATTAACAAGTCAAAAATTTGTTTCCATGCCTAATAATCACAGCACATATTTAAAAATCAATGAATTCTTATCAGTTTACAGACCATCTACTCAAAGTATTTTGGCTAGAAGTTGGATTTACAGAGATCTGTTATTAAAATAGCTGTTTCAGCTATCTGAGGATTTTATTGATGGCACTACGTTCTGTCATAGAAGTAAATCCATTGTTTATTTACAAAACTAGAAAAGACACTCTGACAACTTCAAATGGGCAGAACTACTTTACAAAACTAAGAATAGAAGCTATCAGCTTTAAAAAAGAAAAAGGGTTTGTTTAACCAAACAGAAGACACTTCAGCATGTAAGGATCATTACACTAATGAGATAACATGCAGAAAACCCCTACCATTAACACGGCATTTGAATTGGCAATCACATCCTTGGGCTCTGAGTCGATAGCATTTATACAAGTGCCAATAGTGCCACAAGACCACGGTGAATAGTGAGAGAGATGGTCTTCCTCAAACTTACTTCCACTCAAATCACTGACACTCTCTGAGAACTACAGAAAAGGGAATAAATAAGTAGTGAATAATAAAAACAGGGAATTCAGTCTTCAAATAAGACAAGACATTTACTGCTATTTAATTTAATTCTCTCAAAAGTCATTAAAGGGATTCTAGCCTTATTCAAGACTTGACTTGGGGACAATATAACCCGTTCTGTCAAATTTCAAAGCAGTGCAGCTGACAGCTGTCAAAAAAGGGCAATCTTTAGCCACTACAAATAATTGCCTGGTCTGCCAAGATATCTGCAATCACTGTCACTAGCTTAGCAGCAGGTTTATTCAGGCAAATACCTACAGTAATTGAATTGAGAGGAAGCCATGCATTTTCCTTTAGTGTGTAAGCCAGAAGCACATAGAAGTATGACTTGGAACGCTCCATTCCGGATGGAAAAGACCAAATCCTGATCTACCTTGAATGCACCCATAAGGGACTTAAGGTACAAGACCTTTTCTGACCCATGAAAGCCTAACACTGCAAATATCATCCATGGAACCATTAAACTACAGCAAAGAGTGGTTCTCAAACTAGTTTCTTGGCTGCATTTAATTTACACATATAGAAAATAAATATAACAAGAATATGAAAACTTTTTTCATTCAAAAGAACACTATTCCCATGTGTTGAATTTCCATTCTTGTTCACAGAACTTATCATGCAAGTATACAATGTTCAACTGATGCCTTCGCCACTAGTGCTGGTTTTGGCTGAGATACAGTTAATTTTCTTCATAGTAGCTGGTATAAGAAAGAAGTTCTTTGGCTTCTCACCTCTGTGCTGAAATCTACACTGAAGAGAGGAGAAGGTGGTGTTGGAGATGGTGTTGCCATAGGAAGGGTTGATGATATCAGAGGAGTTTTCTGTGTGTGGTACTGTGCCCATTGCTCTGGCTTCCGTCTTAGCTGCTCATCATAACCAGTCTTCAAATGACCACAAGGCTCCTAGCAGTAATAAATATACAACTGTATATCCTATCATACTCTAATTGGAAGGCAAATAGTTGTAGGGGGCACACTCAGACCCCCAAATTCTCTTGGGTCTTTAACCTATTGATATCACTAGAAGAATTTTACAAGGATTTGGAGAACCTTGCATGGCAACTCAAAGCTTAAAGATATTAATTCAAACAACACACATGGGAATTAAAGAGACAGAGGGGCTCTGGTCCTAATGCAGATTAGAGGGGTCCATTTTACAAGCCATTTTATTAAGGTTAAAACAAAACAAGAACTCGTCCAGGTCAAATGGACTGTAAGTCCAAATAAACACAAGAGGTCAGTGCTAAGCATTTACCAACTTTTCAGTGATGACCTTCAGAAGAAAGACTACAATCCTTCCCTTTTTGGCTCTTCACTTACCCTTGGTAAAGGCACAGTCCTCTGTTCATTTGGAGGTTGACAAGCCACAGAGTAATAACCATCCAAAGAGTTGTATCTCTCACGCAGTGATGTCTGATAGACAGATGAGTGCATCACATCCATGGGAGGTAAAGAATTGCTCCTAATAATATCATCTCGTGGGTACATCTGTGGGCGCCAGATGCGCCTGCTGTCATAAACTGGAGCATACATTCCAGAAGGGACAGGAGGAACTGGCCCATACGGCTGCGGAGGAGGAGGTTGGTAAGGAGAATTCAGTCGATCTCGAGGGGGAAATGTACTGTAATGATCGGCATATGGCACGGAAGCAGGTGGGAGGGAGGATTCTGGAACGTTATTGGACCTCACAAAGCGAGGAACACAAGGAGCCACACCAGCTGGTACTGTTGGAGGTGGTGGATAATACCCTTAAAAATTGGAAAAAGGCATATTTAATGTAACTACAAATGACACAGACTCTTACACCTTCCAAAACTGTAAACAGTGTCCGTAAGTACCTTTAGAGAATGAAGAGTCACCTCACAAACCTGTTACTGACCCTATCATTTTTCCTGTGGAATATAATTTCATGTATTAAAATCACATTTGCTGACCCCTTACCACCTTGACCAAACTTGGAAAAATGAGTTTCTCTGCCGTTGCTCCTATGTACTATGGTATAACTATGTAACTGGAAAGACAGCATCTTAAGCACTTTATATAGGAAGTTTGAATAGTTCTCTAAAACAAAAAGCTACGTTGTTAAGAAAATAATTCCAAAGGTCCATAAATAACCATTTCACACTTGGCTTTTCCTTTTACTTTGGAATGGATTATGTGAACACATCTGCCTTTTGTTTTGAGAGCTTGTGAATGACCCAATGCTATAACATCTAATTGTTTGCTTGAATACAAACATGCACACTGCAATCTAAACAGATGACTGGAATCTTTCAAAAACATTTGAGAAGCACAAAGATGTGTAAGTATCACAGTAGCAGCATGTTATTATTCTGGATTGAAATCCTGTCTATGGATACCCTCCCAGATAGGCTATGAGGTGAGCAGGTCTCAATAAATGCAATTAAATGCTAACAAAGGAAAAAGCAGATGAAAGACCTTGAGGTTCAAGTTCTTCTGGATGCTCAAGTACAAACTGCATAATATACAGCACACAAGGACAAGAACCATCAACACAAGAAACAAAGTACAGTTTCCTCCCATATTCAGCAACAAACCAGATTAATATTCCATTAAATGAAGGTTCATCTGATATTAAAAAAAAACAAACATGAAACTGAGATGTTATTTTTCAGCATTCAGACTTATCTAGAGAAGAGTTCAGAGCTATTTTTGATTCAGTGCTCATCTCACTCACCTGTCTGTGGGTACTGTGGAACTTCATATGACAGCTGAGTCCTGGGATCTTGGAAATACTGAACATTATCAGAATGTGGAGGGTAGACAGGTACTCTGGGAACAAATGGGCTGGATTTTGGAGGTACAGAATTAACTTCTGTTCCAATATTAGGAGGACCAGCTGAGGTAGCTGCTGCCTGGCTTACAGGAGTCTTGGGTGGAGAGCCAATTTTACTGAAAAGGATTACCAAAAAATCATCAATAATCTTTATTCATTTCAGTTAGTCACCTCCCTGTGTATGCATGCAGGTAATGTGGAAATTTGGGCCATGCCATTTCCTCTGGAATTTTGTCTTTCGTACCCCAAACTGATATTATTACATCTTAGAATTTATCCTAAGAGAACTCAAAATGGATATAAATATTTTGCTATGTACCCAGAACCTTACACACCACTTTTAAGGCTTTGAAAAGTTTAGAGGCTCAGCGTTTGCTAGAGAAGTATCTGAAGGGTTTTAAGGGAAAAGTCCCAAACCAGGAGGTTTCCAGGATTATTAAGGGAGCATGCACTATGTGCATCCTTCTTGGTTTCAGGAAATGTCAAATTTTGAGTGCAATTTCTTTTCATTATTTGCATGTAATAACCCAATACTAAGTAAGATACAAGGCTGAGAACAACAGAATGAAAGATACAGGGAGACAGTTACCATTTTATCTATATTGCATGGCAGTATTCAACAGCTAAAACAACTGACAACTTCAATCCCCAACCTTTCTATAACAATACCTGCACTGCAGTACAAGATCTTACACAACTCTGCAGCCAGTGAGCACCAGCAACAACTGCAAGCCAGGACCAGAATTCCGTAGCTACTGCGTGCCATCCACAAGCTCTATGATTAACTTAAAAGCAAAATGTCATGCTTAGTTATCTTCATAAAAAAAGTTACCTACTTTTCAGGTAGCGATTCTGTAGGGGATCCAGAAACATTCTGACCATTGGCTCCAGTCTTCCCTCCCTTCTTTGCATTCTCCAAAGCTCTCAAAGAGGTATCTGCACAGCGAGGGATCAGCTGGGGAACACCACTTTCTAGATTAGCTATTCCATTAGTACTTGGCACCATCTTCCCTGTTGCTTCAGGGCTTCCTATGACAGAAATTACGTTTCCTGTTGTGGTTGAGACGGTGCTGTTCACGCCAACTTTATTGAGAAGTGGGAATGTTCTCACTGTTGCACTGATTTTTTTGTTCCTCAAACGATATCTATAAACACAAGAAAGACCATTTAAAAAGTGCTTATTGTGAAGTTTGATATATTGGTAGAACTAGCAAAAGGAAGGGTTTGAGAGAAATGTGATATCCAAAAATCACAAGACTTCAAAAACTAATGCTTAATTTTCATCGATCTGCAATTAGACAACCAATGACTTCCTTGTAGCCAAAGATCATCTCTCATCTCAGAAGGGTTCACTTCTGTGGTTCTTTGAAAATGGATTTGGGTGAAAACAGCCTCAAGAATGAAATCAAGATCAAATAACTCACCTTACTCCTTTATTAAATGTAATTAACATTCTCATAGGTAATATAACAAATCCCTGAGAGACATTAAGCCTAGACTCAGTTTCAGGAAAGGAAATTTTACTTCATATGGAGTTAAATAGAAAATAAAATTGGAACTATTTTGCAGACATTGCCTTACTATACTTCCAATATCATGTAAAGATTTGTCACTTCAAGAGATTCACAAATCCTTCCAAATGAATAAACGCATAGAAGAAACTGTTTCCAAAATTCCATGAAGATTGCTTGCATTTAAATTTAAAATAAAAATAAAGAAAAAAATATATCTCCCTCATACTCACTTTTCAAGCTCTTCCTGAGAATGAGCAAATGTACAGTTTGTTCCTCTTGGACATCCCCCTTGCTGTCGAAGGTCTCGGCACATACTTGTTTTATATTTGCTATTTGGTTGTGGCTTTAAAAACAAAAATCACCAGACATTTGTCTTACAATCTAGCAGACAGTTGCATAAAAACAGGCTTACAATACACAAAATACATCCATGATATGTTTTTACATTTTGCACCTTTAATGAGAGAACTAAGGAAATGTCTCATTGCTGGGCCAAGTGCTCTGCCATTGTTTGGATCTCGCAATAGCAAGCTCTCCTGCATTCCACATGTTAAGTTCTCAAAACCTGAATGCAGTAAACACCAGTATCATCAATTATTCCACAGAAAAGGCCACATTTCAAAGCAACAGTAATTTTTCAAAGTTGCATCTTTCAGTAAATGTACATTAAGACATTTAATGGAAGAATCAAATATGGTTACCTGTGGAGTTTCGTGGCCTTTTCTACTGTAATTCTGAATGAAATCCACCAGCCCATGTACCACAGTCTTTACTGCCACCATTGCATTTTCTAGCTGCTCCCATGTTGGAGATGCTGCATCTAAAAATCATGAAAAGCATGCTTGTCATTCTGCCAGTAATTGCAGTAGTATCATAAAAAAGAGGCAACTCTTCTAGTACTTCAAAACACCAAATACTATGACAGAACTTAGAGAGCCCTGAAGAAGAGTTTATGATACACTATGTGAATTAATGGGAATTCTGAAACCAGGAATAGAGGTTATAATCTTAATGATTTACTTTGCTAGATAGGAATAACACCAAGAAATGTTTAAAGAGCTTCATTTGCATACCTGGATTTGGATCTATGTTTGCCAGGAGCTCTAAATGAGGCCTCAGCCTGTTTAAGTTTGCAGGATCTCCTGTGCGCTGCAAGACAATTGTCAATTCTTGTACACTCTTTGCAAAAGATTCTGGAGATTGGAGCTGAAAACAAAGTGAGTGTTAGTGCACGGCACCTTACAACTGTGAGCTACCAATCCTAAGATTTGCATGACACTGGTTCCTAAATGCAATAGTGTCTTCAGATGGCATACCGAGAGAATCAGTGGAGAGAAATTTTATTTCTCAGCTCAGAATCTGCCCTATGAAGCTTCATCATAAGACACAAAAAGAGAACTAGCCTTAAACTACTGTAACCACAATGTCTTCACATGAACAATACAGTACAGTGGGGAAAAAAACCCTTATTCTAGTTTTAATTAAATAAAATATTAACTACAGACAAAAAGCTAACTCAAGCTTTTCTTGGATTTTTATTCTAATATTTAAATTAAAACCTAATTCTACAAAGGTAACAAAATCATCCCTTTAACCAACCTTGTCAATAATGGATTGCATGTGTGATTTATGTGCCAAGTCACCATAAAGAAGGGAAGACCATTGTTCTGGTGATATTCGAAGTCCTGCTTCCATGGCAATGTGAACAATTTGGGCATCATGTTCTCTCCGCAAAGCCTCGTAGCTCCGAAACTCTTCTTTAAGTTGCATCAGAGAAGAATCTTCATCCCTTTTAGTGACCTAATAGATAGTTAAATACTCCTTTAACAATAAGATCTCCAAGTCAGTCAGAAAGAGACAGTTACACAGTACAAATCACTAAAGCGGATCAGGTTCTCTGAAGCTGCACTAGTTCACATTAACAACCTTCAAACATTAGTATTTTACCTTAAAGCATGATGCTCTATACAGTAGCTGCACAACATGACCAATGCTTGTTTTAGAAGCCTGAGGAAATCTTGGTTCTAGCCTTTGCACAACAAAAAGTACCAGAACTTTTCTTGAGAGTGCAGAGCCATCTTCCAGTGCCAGTAATACAAGTTTCAGTGCCTCCTCTTGCATAGCTTTAACACACAAACATAAAAGACAGGAAATGAGCTATATTGCCAGAAAACAGCAAGGCTTTCATAGATTAACACAGTAAGTAGAAGCATCTGAATCATCCTGAACACAATTCATTACTTTTTATTTCACTAATCATAAGAAAAAAAAAAAAGCTCTGTAAACATTTAAAGAAATTTGCTAGTTTAGAAGTAGTATTTAGAAGAACCCTAAGCGTAAACTTAGACGTAAGACTAATTTTCAGTACTAAACACACCAGTACTGCAGGTTTTATATTTTTCTCCCCTGTGCAGTCTTGTAGCTTTTGTCACTTTGGACATCTCATCAATGCTACACCATGAAACTGTATAAAATAAACATGGCAACAGTACAGGAATTCCATCAGTCATTGGAATCAAGAGAGGACTATTGCCAGTTTAAAGAGAACTTCCTTCTCATCTGTGTGCTTGCCTCTAGCAGCATTCTCAACTAAGAGTTCACTGTTTCTTTTGATGACAAACATGAGCGTTCTAAATTTTAAAATTAGCACATGCTGCAACTAAAGTTAGACTGACTGTGTTTACAGCTGAAGTATGACCAAGAGTGCATTTGCTGTTTCCTATCCAGTACCAATCACAGGCAGCAGTACAACCAGCCTGTGTTAGTTACACTGCATCACAAACTGTGCAGAAAGCTTGCTTATTTACTCCTCTTTGCCAGGATTTTTTAAATACTTATAATTCTGAAGAACAGTTTATGGGGGAGTGGGACAGGGGTGAAAACTCAACACTTTAAACCAGCAGATTTTATTAACTTGTCTATTTTTTTCATTCTCCTTTCTTTCTGGCAAAGAGTTGAAAACCAGAAGTAATTATATCTTCAACTGAGCAGAAGAAATTTCCAAAACAATATTTTGTTAAGAAAAGGTACAGCTAAATATACTCTGTTGCAGATTCTCCAGGTACCTTACCTGGTCCTAGAAACTGGCATCCTCGTGCCCTGACAGCAGCCCAAAGATTGGCAGAAAGCTGCTGAGGATTTTGGTGCTGCAAGATCAGTTCTGTAACAGTTCTCTCTCCCAGTGATCGAGCTGCCCTCATAGCTCTAACCCGACCCTCTTCCTCCACCAGCTGACAATTCACCAGTGTCACAAGCTTCCTTTGCATTGGACGGCTCAGTGCACTCTGATTCAAGCTTGCAACACCTTCACAGAAAGAGAGAAAAGGCAAACTATTACTTCTAATGAAATTTATCTCAGTAAGACAAACAAAAATGTCTAATAGTATGTGTCTTTTCTAGGACTTGGATACTAGCCACAGTATCTTCCCTTCTCTTAGGAAACTCTGTAATTCATTATCAAAAAGAATTTTAATTAAAGTGTTAAATTAACATCAAACTCATCCTTTGAGGAAAGTTCAGCTCTAATACAAAATTAGCCTAAAGGCATTATTACTAAATAAAAAAGAATATTTTGTAAACTTACAAAAAAATAAATGAAACAAGTGTGAAGAAACTTTTAAAGACAAAAGTAAAAAAGGGGAAATTACAAAAATGAAAAGACTATCCCAATAGTGTCAAAAATCAGTGCTGAAAACACAATGCTGTTAGAAGTAAGCTACATCAAAATTCCACTGTTCAGTAAAGACTCACCTTTCCCTCCACTTAATGGCTTTAAGTAGAGTGCCAAATCCTCAACACATTTCTTTGCTACTTCATAATGTTTGTTCTCTCCTACATTACTCAACTTTACTGTTTGATGATCAGGTACCTAAGAAAATGCAAGGGGGAGGAGAGGGGAGAAGAATTACATATACCCAACTGACCTATCTGCTATGCTTATGATGGTACAAACATCACTACTATTAATTACATAACACTGCAGATGTACACTGCTTTTTAGAGAAGTGAAAGACAGGACCCACCTAAGGTACATAGAATGTAATAACAAAAAGCACCCAAGATGAAGACCAGAGTGATGAAAGGCTATTTTTATTAGTACTCAACACATTAAGACCAAAAAACAATAACCAAGGTCTAATGAGAAGGCGCTTAAAAGATGAAGAACACAAGATTTGAGAGGATGAAGAGTGTAAAAGATCTGCATGATTTACTACAGAGACACAAAGGAAGTTATAAGACAAAAACAACAGGCAAGAAAATAATAAAAAAAAAATCAAAGGCAAACTTAAAAAATAATAAGCATAATCTAGGTATGCTGTAATCTTCAAAGAGAACTAGCAAACTCAACTTGGTGGAAACATCTGAAAGTAGAATAACAAGGCCAGAAAACAAAAACAGAGAGAGTAGTAGTCACAATATGTTAAACTGTTTGAAAGGCACTGCAAGAAGTTAGACTGGGAAAACGAATGTTGCAAGATCAAGGTAGTGATTTGACTTAGAAATAAAAAATGAAAGGAACACATGAGTTTCAGAAACAAACCCACTTTGACATAGATAGTGTTATTACCAATAGCTGTGTCAAGGCATGTGGTAAGACATTAAAAAGCAAAGCAAAAGCAGCTTCTTACTGCATCCCCCAGGTGTTACAGCAAGAGTAATATGAAAAAGCAGATGAATCAGCACAGGGTGAACAGACTTATTTAGTCTCCATAAAGCACAGCACTGATTATATAATCACTGTTTTGCCACTGCTACTGAGACAGCAGAGGGAACATTCCTGGCCTGATTAGCCAGTGTCTGAAAGCACAACTGAAAAGCCATCATGATGCATATTTGAAATAAAATTATACACACACACTTCTGAAACATGGTTAAACATCTAGCTACTTTTGACCATGTAATGTGTAGAAATGAAATTCCTTGCCAAAGTGTTGATGAACGAGGGTAATCAGCAGGTTCACCTCTCTAAGGACAATTGTGACAGATAACTGTCTATTGCCTAATGGGTATTTTTCTCCAGTCATAGTTTAAGAGCTTTTTTAAACAAGAATTCAGATTATGACTACAACATGTTTTCATTTTATGAGAAGAGGATGGTCTTGAAAATGGTGTGGTTGCTTTTGGAGTATGTATGGACTGCTAAACAACGGTGAGATTTTAACTATGTAGTATTTAGACTAGAATGAGGGAAATATCAGCACACAATACAGCAACTGGCATGTAAATGGTAATAAAACAGTGGTAAAACAAAGAGCTGCTTAAATCATACCTGGGCTCCAACTAACTGGAGGAGTGCAAAGTTTACAGGAAGCACATCGATGTCTGTATTGATGGCAGTCTGGTCGAAGGGACATGCCTTGCGATGAAGCTTGTTCAGGCAGGTCTTACAGACAGTGTGAGAGCAACCTAAGCTGATGGGTTTGTGCACATTCTCATCAAACTCGTTGTAGCAGATTGGGCAGGACAGAAATTCTGTCCACTGAGCTGCCTGCACAGGCATTGTGGAAGCTGGACACTTGTTTAGCAGGCTAGCAGACCATTATTTCACTGTACTATGTTTTGGCAGCTGTAAGTAAATAACAAGAGTATTTAAAACATGCTTTCTGCTAATTTAGAATTATTTTTAATTCAAAAAAAAACAACACACATCACCGTTCCAGTATTTTATAGACTAAAACCAAATCCTTATGTTGAATTACTCAAAAAAACCCAACTTTGTGTTAGTTTAACAACTCTACCAAGAAAGGTTCATGAACTGAACTAACACAGGCTACCATAAGTTGAACCTATTCACAATAAATGACATTATAAGCTCTTCTTACAGGATTAAATACACCTTTAGCATAGGAAGAGGGAGATATTTACTTGCACAGAAAACATGAAGGCATAAATCACATAACCATCTCTCACACAATCTCATCTAATGCCAAGTTTTTCAAACCCTGAAAGCACTCCCTGGTGGCAGAATGGTCCTGGGGTGGGAGAAAACACAGATTTTTTTTTTTTTACTTAGTTAAAATGTTATTTCCATTTCAAATGAAGCAGAACAATCCTTTCCTTCTGCAAAACTTACTTGGACTTAGTCAGACACTAAACAAAACACAGCTTTGCTTTTTTCAGAAAGAAACATTTTCCCTTTCTGTAAAAAGTAAATCAATTAACAAACCAAAAGTTAAGAAAGATAAGAAAACACTAAAAGAATGAGAGATTAGGTTTTAGTTTCATGATTCTCTTGTGTTACTTCCCCTTTTTCTCACAAGAACCCATTGGAGCACTCAAGGGCAGAAATTGCTATATTCAGTTTTGCTTTTCACTTCTCTACCTTAGACAATGCAACTCCGGTCCCATGAACTCTCAGCAAGAAAACCTCTGATGTGTAGAAAATACAGGTACTTAGGATAAAGCTTACTATAAGGCAAGCAGTAAGTTCAGCTGGCTTGTTACTGTCTTTTCTCTTGAGACATCTCACTCTGTGCAGTGGTGCCATGCAAATAGTTTACACAAACGTATTCCAAAGAAAATAAGGATTTGTAGAAATTATTCTGAAAGACATTCCATCTTGTCAGGCCTAAGCAGCTCATCAAAACCGTTTACATTCAAGCTTTCATCATGAAGGTTTAAATTCACAGCTCCATGGAAGAGCTGAACAGCCCCACCCTACTCTGCAATGTGCAATGTTGTGGACTTTCCATGCAACCTAGAGACCAGTTAGTTCACTTCAAGGCTGTGAACAAGCTTCTCTTAGCAGCTTCTTAGAAATGCAAATGCACAAATGTTGTAATTACATGTTTAACATTCTATTTATTTTCTCCTATAAGGGGAAAAAAGGCAATTCTTCTGAGGAAGCTGAGATCTCCCCTATGCATCTGAATTTGGTAACTCCTTACTGCATCTCCATTGTTGGCTGTGCTATAGTTTAATTAATGCTAAAGTATCGGACCATTGCAATAATTACTAGAACACCAAACAGACTCTATCTGGGGATGTATTTTATGTTAATTATGACCATCTGTTCAGAAATTCTATTTAGTACTATGAACATTCAATGCCCTTTAAGTTACAGGATACTTGCACAAGATGTCGTTATCTCAGTGAGCTTTTCAGTATTATGCAGCAATTCTTCCCTTAAACGAATTCCCACAGTAGGTGTAAAAGAAAGTGAAAGTTGAACCTGTCCCTTCAAAAGCAAACTGCTGAGGCTACACATTCTACATAAGACAGAATATTCACATGCATTGGACAAAACAGATTTTCATCCAACTTCTAGGAAAGTACAACCAAAGCTTCTGCAGGAGTGAAAAAACCTGCAGCCCTCTTTAATCTGCTACTGCTACATGTCTTTTAACCAAGGAAATTCGAAAGCAAAACAAACAATAGCAAAACCAAACAATGAGCCAACATGCCTAGAAACGTTTTTAATTCCTTGATAAATAATGCCACCATTTCCTTTAGCACATCTACTTTAGCTTCCCTACCAAAACAACAGGACGAGACACAGAACTGTAGTGTAAAGCCTTGCAAGTAAACACTTTCCTTAAAGCTTTTTGCCAGCATTACTAGAAACATCAAGATACTGACACCAGCAGTGATACTGGTGTTTTTTTGGTGTTTTTTCACCTGACTGCACGACCCAGGTCACAGCACAAACCAGATGACTCTGGGAAGTCTGCTACGATCATGACTCACACAGGAAAAAGTTTAAGAAAAGGCTGGTACACACAGCTGAATTGCTAATATGTTGTTGGTCACTAACAATCTCCTAATAAACAGTCTCCATTTCCACACTGCTAATTATCTTACATGCAGGAATCTGCACTGAGACAGCATCCACAGTCAGTTTCCACAGATACTTCAGACACTTGCAGGAAACAGCCACCTCTATTGACAAGCTTTTAAAATATAGTTGTTTGTTTTCCTGACCAGCATAGAAAAGAGCACAACAAATTCCTGAAGCGCGTACAACAATTTTTAAAGAGCTATCTCCAGGTATTTAATCACCATAAATGACAGATTCTACTAAGCATGTGTTGACCTTCAGATTTCTTGACAGGGAAAAAAAAAATCTAATTAAATCTGCAAACAGCTGGGGAAAGCTCTCAACTCCTAAAACTCCAAACAGCCACAGGCAGGGAAGTCTCCATACTCTATTAAGCGTGCCAGCTCTCCTGCCACTCTTGCACTCCAGTATGTTAAGAAAACAATCTCACATCTCCTAATTATTGTGTCAACTTCTACAAAAAACATAAACCAAATGTTTAATAGATTCTTGCTCCTTGTCAGAAACCATGTATTTCAGGGATGCCCTCTTAAAGAACAAATTGCTCCAGTGCTCTAACAGAACAAGCACAAGGAGCTGAGCATAATAAAGAAGGTAAACCAGAAATAATTTTGGAGTTGTTTTTAACAGGCACTGTACTTAGAACAATTACCCTGGGTCTATCTGTTCATCCTGGCAGACTTGCTGTCTATCTCTACACGTATAAAGGGCTTCTCTTCTCTCTTAAAGTAGAAGCACCCTGCAAAAAAAACCCAAAGAAATGGCTGATAGAGAAACTGGCCAAACATACAAGGCAAACAGTTTGAAAAGACATGGTAGTTTCCACTTAAAAGATCTTTGCATAGTATTGTTAGAATAAATTTTCTAATGTTGTTAGGAGAAGCAATACTTGAGAGGACAGACTGAAAAATGCACAAGCCTAAGTTCAGAAATTACATAATAAATAAAAACTATTACAGTTGAGTAATTTCCTGTTTCTAATACAACAACATTTTCCCACTGCAATAATGGTTGCAATGGAAGGGAATGACAATGATAAATGACTGATTTTCTCATGATAATTTTAGACCAGAATTATTTGATGAAATTGGAAGATGGAGTGGGAGAAAGGTGATGCTCTAACACCTTCCTCTAAGAGCTGTACTAGTTACAAATGATAGAAGTTATAAAATTTAGATGTTCTTACATGACACATCTGCAGGAATTCCAACAAACCTGTAAAGACAGAAGGCTTGAGCTATGAAGAGCAATGTTGACCATTTGGCACTTGGCCTTCCGAGTTCTTGCTCATTAAACAAGGCAAGGAGAGGTTTCAGAATGCCAGGGCAGGTTACTAAGCCAGCACACTAAACTGAACATGGCCTGGACTAGCTAATTAGAAATCCTTCATCTTAAAGTCTACCTTTATCCGGGGCTGAGAGGCCTAACAACAGAAGGGGATGTTGATTTTTCCACACTAGAAGTTAACAACCTCAGGAGTCAGCCCAAACAACTTGACACAAAAATAGAGAAAGGGATTTCTTAAGTTAGTGGTGCTGGTGTTGCCTTACATCTTAACTCAGTGACTAGATTCCTCAGCTACATTAAGAGATACATATTCAATGACTTTTAAATGTGTTTAATACATGTTTTCATCTTATAAAGAAGCATCCAAACATACACACTCAGAGATGGGGCAATTTCAGTTTCTCCCTTTGAAGCTGTTTCTTACACATTAAAGGACTTAATATTTATCAGGTAATTGCAGCTTCATCTTCAGCTGCCCTGAGCAGATGAATTGGGTTGTGCTTCATTTTTAAAGATCATTTGTGCATTTTTACTAATCAGTCATTGGATCAAAGCTGGGTACAGTTCTTTGAGCAACGAACAAAAAAATTCAGTGCCTCCTGACATGTCCCAGCTCCTAGGTATCGTGGTGAGCATGAGTCTCAATATAAGTAAACTTTTCTCTCTTCAAAGGGAAACAGGTTCAACATGATGCAGGGAATGATCCCCTCCAGAGGTGCACATGGCCCAAAGCCAGGGCATTTACCATCATATGAGATATGCAAGTTCCATCCCTTTTGACAGGGAGGGTTGAAGGCATGAATGCTGTTCCCCCATAGCCTAGGCAAATGCTGCTAGAGAGAGGCAGCAGTGTCACCAGCAGTCATGTTTGTGAACAGCAGTGGTGGTCTTGCAGCTCTATGTTGGGGCTGCTCTAGCTCAGGGCTACTTGATCAGGTCCCTTGTGTGACAAAGGCAAAGGGAATTCTAATCAGCAGTTTGTATGAGAACATGACATGAAATAATTCTGTCAGTGCTGAACAAAGGAAAGTCTTCTCTACAGATGGGAAGAAAAATCTTGAAAAACTTGTGAAATTATACAGCATTTTCACAACTTAAGGTAGTCAAATTACAATCTCACTGAGGATTTAAGCCTGAATCTTAGAATTCTGTAGATTTTTAATCAGTAAACTAAATAGCCTTTGATATTGACGTGCTGTTGATCATAGAATCATTTGGGTTGGAAGGGNAATTATTCTCTGAAAGGGCCAGAATCTTTTACTCATTTGTCTTCAACAGTCATCATATCTATACATCTAAAAAACTAGCTTCATTAATGGCTTAGAAAAAGGTCATTATCATAATAACTTTGCATCATTCAGCTATGACGGCTTGAAATTAAAATATATCCTCTTTACGGAGCACAGTTGCTTATTTCTACATTCCATAATATGTCACACATAAATCTCTTTATAACACATGCAAATTCTATAAATAAAGCAGAGTCTTTAATTACCATTAAAGATAGTATTTCAACATCATTTTTTCACTGAACGCTAATGCTGCTGGGAGTATCTACAGCCCAATTTAAATTCCAGAAAATCTACCATCAGGAGAAAGCTTGGTGCCATACTAGAATAGATATGTCTACCCAGACTGTGCTTTGCCAAAACATCTACAGGATGCTTCACTTGTTGTCTTAAGAAATTAAAGCTTAGAGCCCCTCTGCTTCCTTAAAACATGTGGCTGAAGAATAATTCCCTACCAACACTGGCACAATTCACTAATACAAATTTAAGTTCATGGTTGCTCAGTGACTGCCAAAGTTCACTGAATTCAGAGGTAAATCCTCCCCCAAATCAACACAAGAGTCAGTGTACCCTCAGTGGTTCACACCTGCTCCTTCCTGTTCAGGTGTTGCTAGCAGAAATCCTGTTACTACATTTAAAAGTTACCTATATACTTAGGTAATGCCACTGTGAGGGTTTTTTTGTGTTTCGTAGGTGTCACTGAAAGGAATCTTTGTCCTTGCCACAAGCCAAAATGAATTCAGTTCCTGTAACAGTATTGACTGATCAGGACTAACTGAAGGGCAAGTAAGCAAAATATTTTCTTTACCACCAAAATCAGTTGAACTTACACTGAGGGCAGAGAAATAGAATCCATTTCTAAGCAGATCTATTTGGGCACAAATAATATTTTCAGAGAGTAAAGGCCTTTCATATAAGACTTAGTTCACATCTTACAAAATCTTACCAACCAAAATGTAACATACACCTAAGAAACTAAATGCTACTCTGGATACTGTAAATATTCAATCTGCTGCAAATCAACAAAGTTTTAAATCAAAGACATCAATATTCAGGAGTAGGACTTAACATTGAGATTTATCAAGCTCTGACATTAAAATTATTAATATTTTTAAGAGCAAAGGCCATGACCTCAAACAAGACAGGAACACATTAAGAAACCTTTTTTTGTGGAAAGCTTTGCTTATATTGCAGAAACAAGAAAAAGTTCATTAACAAGGCAACTCAAGAATGTGAATAATTACAAAAATTAAGAATTCAGTGCTTCACAAAATAATACTCATACCAGCAAAACAGGTTTCAGTTTCTAGAATTTCCACAGATATTTAATACAGACCAAAGGTCAAAATAATAGTATTTTGATTCAGAAGATTTCCAATTCTACTTGTCCGTTCTCACTTAAAATTAGAAGATATTTTCTGCCACAGTTACAAATTTAAATCCTTGAAATCTGAAGGGCTCTTTTTGTTTCAGCATGATGTAGCTATAATGGCCATAAAATAAGGTTCACGAGTATCTACAGGAATTGCAATTAAACCTAACCCAAATCCTAAGTTTGCATTTCATGTAAAACAGTCCTGTGTCAGAAATTTTCCCAGCTGTCAACCTAGACTTTGTCATTATTTTCTCTCATTAAAGATACATGCCACTCCACTCTGAACCCTGACCATAGCCAATACTCATCACTCCCCAGTCACACTGCAGCCCTCTCCTACTCAGGCTTTGTGCTAAGTTCTACACTTAACCTAAAACCCTCAGTGCACCTCAAGCATCAGCAAAACCAGGACACGCTTTTCCTGCTGAGCTGTTCTGGTTGTTTTTATTTAAGACGCTCTAACCGTGACACGACGGGTGTACTCCTAGGGCCTGTTTTCTACGACTCTTCTCCACTATTACTCTAAAGTACAGCTCCACAGGAGCGGCAACACTCATGATATGATACCGGTGCAATTCTCCTCTGTACTAAAGGCCACCACAGAACAGGCACTTTGGTGGTACGACCTCCCAAACAAGCTGCCGGTGAACTAACCGGAGGCCTCATCGGCTTAACGCTCGCCAGTACCAGCGCAGCGATCACGGCGCAGCCCGCCGGGTCCCCTCGCAGCCTCCCCCCCTCCGCCATGCCGCTGTCAGCCGCCACCGGTAGCGCCGCGCACCTGTGCCCGGCCCCGGCTCTCACCGTCATTTCGAAGCCGCCACCAAATGGCTGCCCCGCGTCCCTGGGCTGGCCCAGCGGCCTACAGCAGGGCCAGCAGCCCCCTCCCCCGAGCCGCAGCGGGCAGCCGGTGCCCGGCGGAGCAGGAGACGCTGACAGCCCGCGTTCGACGGGCGAGGCCCGGCCCCGTTCCCCGCCCGGATTCCGCAGCGCCGAGACCCCGCAGGGCTCCGGGAGGCGGGGGAAGGGGGGAGGGAGTGCGGGCGGGGCCCTGCCGGGTCACGGCGTCCCCCGCACCGGCTTCCCCCGCCCAGCCCGCTCCTACCTGCGAGGCNGGGAGCGCCGCCCCGCCCCCTCTCGCGAGAGCTGCCCGAGAGCCTCACTACTGCCCCGCCCCCTCTCGCGAGACCTTTCCGTACCCGCCGCAGCAGTGGAGCGCGGGGCATTGTGGGAGCCTGATGGGGAAGATACCATAGAGACAGCCGCACAGACGCGCTGTCGGACATGCGCTGCCGCCATGGGGCAGCCATAGAGAGGGCGCGGCAGAGTGGCGGTGGCCGCCGCCGCGAGCGTCTTTTAGCAGCGTACGTAGTCTCAATGGCGCCTCCGCTTGACGTGGAGCCCTCGAGCAGTGGATCGTCTTCATTATTTATTTTCCTTCTAAATTTTAATCCATTAACTTTATTATTACTAGTGCTCAGAACGGTGAGGGGATTGGAGGCCGTCTTTGGCTCACGTCGCTTGTGCAGCGCCGGCCGCCAGCGCCTCCCGAGGCAGTGAGAAGGGAAACCTTCAGGCGCCGCGGGCCTGGCGAGGCCCCCCAGGGCCAGCGCACAACGAAGGCGGTGTCGGGAGCGTCTGAGGGCTGCTTTACCACCGGCCGCCGCAGAGAAAATCCCCGGAGCAACACCTCCTTTCTCTGGTCACTCGTCAAGATCAAAACAGTTCTCTTAATCAAGGCCAGGGCGTTGTCAAGTTGTGATTTCTGAGGAGAAAGTCATGATCTGACAAGTAGGTCAGATAGACCTTTCTGAAGGTCAGAAAAAACGGATTACTAAATGACTGCCACTTGAACACTGTATTTTGTTTACAACGTCTTATTTACTCACCATAGCAAGACAAAACACTAAATACTAAGGTATGCACAGAATTATTTAACTGTGATTAGAAGCAAGCATAGATATTTCTGAAACAATGTCTTGTTTGCATTTAATTTATTGTCTTATGACAGGATGAGCAGTTACATGTATGGATGGGGCAAGGAAAAACCTGAAGTGTGAACACGTGCACAAAACCAGGTTTTGTTCACAAAGCTTACCAAGACACTCTAGCCACTGAACAGAACATACTGTTGGCCCGTCACACAACTCCCTCTCATGTTTACATGCAACACAACAGCAAACCGAAGTAACTCACAATCCTGCTCCCACAGATTATGCACTTCAGAAGATCAGCCTCTGTTTCCCCTTTGACAAATGGGGAAATACCCATGACTACACCTAGGAACACCAGTTGAACAAAGAACAAGGAGTGATCTTTTGAAGTATTATCAATTATAATCACACATCTGCCCAAAATGCGTATTAACTGAACAAATTTAAGCACAGTTGAACCAAATCTGTCCCATATATGCACGATACATGAACTATTGTAATAGCAGCTCAATGTAAAAAGGTTGGGGGGAGGAAAGTAAACTTTTTTCCTTCTTTCATGACCTCTTCCAAGTATGGAGTTGTTTATTTTAAGTAAGTCTGTAGACAGAAAAGAAAAGCTACATACAACTTGGGTGTACATACAGATTTAACATATGTAAATACAGTAAGGGCAAGTGTAGGCAATGTTTCAGCATGCTTTCATTTCAGGGCAATGTTTCAGCATCCTTCTGAAAACCAGAATGCCATTAAGAACCTAAAATAGTATTTTGTGAAAACCAAGCAAACAGTACTAACCACAAGGTTAAAGAGACTGTAAACAGTGACAGGCTAATGAACCCAAACAGAAGACAATGCTATAAAATGCAGGGTTTTCAAACATCAAGCAGTCACGCTCCGAAGCCTTTTTTTTAGCTACAGTAACTGTGATGACAATTACTGCAGTTAAAAAATCACCAAAATAAAGTAAATGATCAATTTACAAGATGAAGTAATAGCAGAGATTGTGAAAGGTTAGGCTTACTGTTACACTAGCTCCTTACTGGGGGTGTCATTTCATTCATAGGGACACCTTGGTATGCAGACTTTGCACACACCTTCCCAGTGATCCAATACGAGACCCTTCACAAGTCACCTGTATATATAAAGTCTGACAGTTTTGTGAATTTTGGGAGGAATATGGTACTAGTGGCATGCTCAGCTTCAGAACACAACTTGCTTGTTCAAACTACAGGGTTTTGAGGAAGCCATATACCATCACTTCCAAGCAATGAAGACAGGAGTAACACAGGCATTGCTGACCATGTTACAGACAGTAACAGGAAACTGCATGGTAGATCTTGTAGCTGATAAATAAAACCCGAGGCAATGGCTGATGCACTCATTGACACAGGGAAGGAAAGTCAGTGAAACCTGTTAAATAACATTAAAAACTATTGTCTTGGATTTTAAAACCAGCCAGGATATGGAGCACATGGACCAGACTTCGGGACTCAGAGGAAAAACTTCATAACAGCACTTCTGAAATTTGAAGGAAAGCTACAGACAGGATTAAAAACTACTGCTGTTGGAGAAAATCTAATGCAAGTACCATTATCTCATATTAACAGCTGAATAAACTCTTTATTCATATCACATTAATTGGAAGAAACACAGACCAGTCAGAGACAGGTACAGGACAAAGATTATGTGTTAACAGGCCTGTCAATGCTTGTGGTAAAACTGAAATGACCTGTGACAAAGTACAAACACACCTATCCAAACACATATAGTTATTGTTTTACTGTATCACAGAATTAAGAGTATGAGGAGACCTCTATGTCTAAGCCACTCCTAGTAAGATATGTTTTTAGAAAATAATGTAGAAATTGCCATTATGTAACAGCACACACCTTAATTTTTCACATTTGTGTATATATCTAAGATTTGTTAAAAAATGAAAACAAATGTTACAACTCAACAAACGACTAACTTAATCAGAATTAGTCAGATACAGGTGCAAAATACTGGTATGACAGAAAAAACAGAAGAAAGAATTTTAGAAAAATTGAGAAGTTATTCATAAACTGAAAGCAAGTTCTTCTAATGAGACTATCCAGTCAAAAAGTAACTGCAAAGCTGTTTGTTTCCTTCTCTTTTACCAATTCTCTGTTTGCAAGAAGCAATCTGAATGCTTCCTTGATTATTTTTTTGTTTGTTGTTTGTTCTTTCTTATATCACACGTGAGTTTGAAAACATGCCTTCTTTCTGTTGAAAGATCTAGCAAAGTTTGTGCAAGTAAGGAGACGATTTCACCAAAACTGGTATCTGAACTTAATGGGAATGACTAACTCACTGAGTAAATACAAACATCCCCTTTCCTTAGCTGTTACAGACCAGGAAAATTATGGCTCAGGGTTATTGCAATATCATAACAGTTTCAAACTCAGCAGTGCTTGCCCTTGAAACAAGGGAGCCTAAGACATAATTTGGCTGGAAAAGTCAAAATGCATCCGGATTTAACAGAAGCATGAAATAGTTTCCTGTAGTTTGCAGTTTACTTTTAACTAGGAAACACCTTTTTTTGCGCTTACAGCAATAGCAACCTTAATGCATCATGCAAGTTTGCTGCTCACAAGGCCTGTCTTTGATCACCAGTCACATACTTGTGCTTCTCTCCATTACGTGAGGATCTGCGTCTAGAATTTCATCTAGAATTTCACGAGGCAGGAGCTTTTTGTGGAGCCTGGCTCCACAACCATCCATTTGTTAATCATAATCTATTTTAACTTTTGTAATAGTGTTCAGGTTTGTTTTTTCACCGCTACTCCTTCCGTGCACAGAAGTTAAATGCTTTTTAAGAGCAGACTTGTGTTTGAAGTCCATGTCACAGCAATGACACTTGTAGGGCCTGTCACCGCTGTGGATATTCAGGTGATCCTGAAGCGTACTTTTGGCTGTGAAGGTCTTCAAGCACACCATGCACTGGAAGGGGCGGATGCCCATGTGCCCACGGATGTGTCTGTTGAGATTCTTTTTTTGTGTAAATGTTTTGCCACACTGCAAGCACAAGAAGAGTTTGTGCATTTTCAGATGTCTAAGATAGTTCTCAAGATGCAGAAATCCCCTCGGACACTTGGGACACTGGTGCCGCCAGGAGCTGCCAGAATCATCCAGGCTCTGGAAGCCATTCATCAGACTAGAAGTTCCTTCTGGATTGTCACTGACAAGAGCCTGAAAGTGATTTCCTGACATTTCCGTATTTCTGCTTTCAACTGTAGAATTTATCAAGGAGTGCTGGGTTTCTGGAAAATATAAATTGGTTTTAGAGGACGTGCAAGGCTGAGGAAAATGATCATTTTCTACATTTGCTACACTCATAGAATCCATTCTGAAGATACAGATTTCATCATCTTTATATCCAATTTCAACCGTTGATATTTCTGGAGTTTTTGTGTCCTTTCTTTGTGAGACCAAGCTCTGCACTGCAGGCTGCGAGTCATCCCCCTCTTCCTGTTTCACAGTGTATTCTAGACTCACTGGGCTGTCTTCAGATATCTCAATTATTTCACAGTCTTTATCTAAAGACTCATCCTCGTTTCTCAGTTCAGCGTCTGAGGAGTGACACCTCTCTTCAGCCTGATTACCATTCTCCATGGCAGCATCAATTTCCAAGTACTTCGACAAAGCTTCGGTACACTTCTCCACGATGTGAACCATCTGGAGGTAACTCGCAGCAGTCAGGTATTTCAGCAGCTCCTTCTTTTTGACTTCCAGAGCGCCCGTATAACAGGACAGCAGCAGCTTTCTACCCACCTCGGCACTCTGCAGGATGGTGATCCTCACCTGCTTCGACTGGTTGAGCAGAAACTGGTCCCTCATGAAGGTGGAGCAGGCAGCGAAGATCACTTTGTGTCCCTGGAACTCCGTGTCGTTGATGTAAATCGAGACGTCGCAGAAAAGGTTCTGCTGCCGCAGGAGGTTCATCTTCTGCAGCACGGCATCGCCCTGCTGCTCGAACTGGAAATGCAGCACCTCCGAGTCCGCAGCCATGGCGCCGCTCCTGCGGGTGAGGCACCAGCACCGCCAGAGAGCGTCACACCGAGCCCAGGCCACCCCCCGCCGCCAGGGCCCAGCCGCGGCCTACTTACACGGGCCCCACAGAGCCACCCGTCACTCTCCCTCCGCGGCCCGGCCGGTCCCTACAGCCCGTGCGCGCTTCGCTGCCGGTGCCGCAGCGACCCGGAAGCGCTTCCCCACTGCCGCCCACCTTTTCCGGTAGCGTGGCCGGAAGCAGCTCCAGTGGCTCCTGTCTGCCCCCCTCCGAACGCCGTTACCGCGACGGGAAATGAGAGGCGGCGAGAGACAAGAGTTAGCAGCACGTTTATTAGAAGACTTGGCACTGCTACAGCGGCTGCCCCCAGGGGACACCGCACTGGTACCGGGGCGCGCCTCGCCAAACGTCCGGAAGAGGTAGCAACGTATCGGCCCGAGGCGTCCCGGGCTGCCGCCCTCGTAAGGCATCTCGGAGAGCAGCCGCCCGGGGCTCCTCCTAGCCTCGCCGCGGAGGCGGGCGCCGTCAGCGAGAGCACAGCGCACCACCGGGCCGAGCAGCGGGTTTCCCTCCGGCCACTGGCCCGGTCCCAGAGCGGGGGAAGCGATCCGACAGCCGCCGACCCGCCAGCTTTGGTAATGACACGTAGGGTAAGACTTCTGCCCAGTCACTCACTGAAGAGGTAGCTAATGCTCAGTCCGTCGATTATACAATCTCAAACGAAAAACGTCCATTCTGCCTTCTCACCAAGTCAGGAGGGGGAACTACTCTCCCCTCTTTAAGAAAAAAATGGTAATAATAAAAAAATCAATATTTTACGTGACTTTAGAATTCTCAGCGGTTTCAGCCTCTATCACATTTTGATTCTTCTTCCTCACACTCCCCCCATGACTCCAGAACCAAAATCAGCCCCACACAATTTTTAAGTTATTTCAACAAAAGTTGAGCAGCAGGCATCTAAGTTTTGCAAAAAAGCTATGGGAGAAAAACACTGTGAAACTCTAATTTTATCAGTTACTAACTTGCAAAACATTTCTTCTAAAAGAAAAATAAATTAAGGAAATACTCATCCCTGATCTATACAGGAGGCTGTGCAGCTGCACCACATGCTGCAGAAGCACTTGCTACACAAGCTACCACTACTCAGAAGAGTGGTGAGCCTAAACCTCTGATAAACCTAAGAGTTCTAAGATTTTCTTCTATATAAAATAAAGAAAATGCCAACATAAAAAAAACCCTAATATGGTGAAGGAGGTATTAAAATATTTTTGTAATAGACTTCAGTTATTTTTAGTATATGCAGGAAGTTGTACAGCACATTAAGTTGTGAGACTATCCACTTACCAGCAAATAGTATTCTACACATTAACACACAGATTATGATAACTCCATAGTCCTCATTTGAATATGCAGCATCAGTAGCAACAACCAATGGATCTAGTCTTTCACTAATAGGAACACTGCAATGAAGACAACATTTTACATACATGGACAATTAAGTTCATCTTATGCTATAATTGACCTGCCTCTGTATATTCCATTTATAATAATTCTCACTCCATTTCAATCTGTAATTCAGAGAAGCATTACCCAGATTTTTCTTTTCTAATACCTCTTCTATACTCTTCATTTGTCTGTTCCACACAGGGGCAAATCTTAAAAGAACTCTACCACCAGCACACTTTGCACAGTGCTGTCAGGGTTATCGCCCTCTTTAGATCTCCAGGGTTTCTGGAGTCATGCAGCCATCTCCTGCATACGTCTTTTGGTCTGCACCCTTTTGCCAGGCCAAAAGAGCAGACGTTAGAAGTCATTTTTCATCCAACATATGCATTCATTTTCATTGAAGAAGCAGTCTTCTGCATCTCTGCTTTTTCTATTTATTTCTGCCATGGCCTCACCAAATGACCAGGAGCACTTTTAACTGAATGGCCAGCAGTCTCAGCCTTCTCAGAGGTTGACATCACCACAGCACAGGGTTAGACTGAAATCCTATATATCTTGACCAAATAATTTTGTTTCTTAGGAAACCCCTTTTCTCTTCATACCAGATTCAGGTCACTCATGGCTACTTCAACAAGCTGTATTCTCCTTACAGTAACATTACAGCTTTATAATTCCTCAAAAAAAATCCAGAAAAACAAACAAACGAACAAAACCCCAAGAACACTTCCCAGATAAGCAAAGCTTTCAATACTGTCCATTTTGCTGCCACTTTTTCTAGCATTTGTAGTTTTATTCCTTTCTCTGGCAGAAGACCATTTTCTTTATTGTGTCCGTACTCATATCTGGTTAGATATTCACTAGTCCCTTATAGCACGTTGACCTGGCTCTGCAAGCTCTTATTCTTCACGTCTATCTTCATTTTGACGTTAGTGCTATAAATTATTTCCATAGAGTGAATAATATATTATCAAAATGTTTGAACAATACAGAAGATTCTGCCCAAAGACAGAATGCAAGTGTCAGATGCAACTGTCACCATCAGTTTTAGCTTGAAATGATTCTGAGAGAAAAAACAGTTTTTCATCCCATCCAAACCTATTTTCTACTCCAGGAACCTGAACAATAATTTTTCAGAGTTCCAAACAGTTAGATTTTAGGCCTAAATATATGTGCTACAACTTGAAAGATGTAATGCCCTGACTCCAATTCCATTGCTTACTTCATAGCTGTCCAAGTAACAGTTCATGTAACAGTCAAGTACAGTAGCTTACCAACTCAGTTGCAAATCTATTCACAGAATCACCTTGCTTTTCTACTTGAAAGTATGTGGAGTCCTGGAAACGTTCTGCAACATTAACACTTTATCATCCATCAGTGTGATGTCTGCCTAAGGAAATCCTGGCTTCTACACACACAGATCTGAAGATTGAGACCAACTTTTGATAATTACATATAAAATGTTTTTTTGCTCTAACACACCTTTGGTCATACCTATTCAGCATTTTTAACCACACAATAGCAGCCTTTCACCCCCACCCCCCTCATTCAAACACATCAACAGTACTACTTTTAGGTAGGAAGCATAATCTCAGCCTCACGGCAAACCTTGTGGAAAAGAGCTGCATTGGAAGAAATACTTATTCCAAACACAAACAGCAGTTCGCTACTGAGGATCAGCCATTTGATTATTGGTCTATGCTACACTTCAATGTAATAAGAGTGCTGTTCTACTGGGAATGGTGTTCCTCAGAAAAATCAGTTTCTTTCAGCCTGTTTGGGATGTGGATAATTCCACGGCACTTTTGAGAAGCAATACAGTAAAATCCCAGAATCCCAATTCACATGCCACTCCCGCTACATTTGATGTTTAAGGCGGTATACAAGAGGTATTGCTAAGTACAGTCAATAGCTGATATATTAACCTATGGAAATTGTGCTACCTATACCTTATCCTAGACTCTGTAATACACTAATGGTCATAAATAATGCAGGTCAATTTAAAAAAAAAGTATTCTTTGAATGTCTAAGACATCGAAAAATTTTATGATGTTCATGTTCAGTGGCAGGTATTTTTGTTTGTTGTTTTTTTTCTCACATTAACTGACATGTGGCCTTTACTAGACATCAAGGAGAGATATACAAGACCTAAGGGGGGGAAAAAAGAAGGAAAAAATCAACAGAAGCAAAGCATAGAGTTGTTATACATTGCAGCTTTTAAACAGATACTTTTCACAGTGTCAAAAAGCATTATTTCTCCACTCCAGCTTTGCTCTAAAACCAGCAACTCTTGTGGCTTATGTGATGCAAAATTTATGGAGGATGGATGATAATTTTTAGGGTTTTAGTGTTTAGCTTGTCTCAGTACATACACTGGTAAGTGCCCCTTAAAAATCCTAGGTATGACAGCATAAGAAATAGGTCATACTTGCACTCCAGGCACTAGCCTCTTGCATTCCAGAGCTGCAATTTATTCTCATTTTGAGCAGTTCTATGCAATGACCTTGCCAAATCACTTAGGGTTTTATCTTTTCATAATGCATGTCGAGGTTAAAAACCCTGAGAGCTTTTAAGATAGCAGTTGATTGGCAGCAGGTTTCTTGAAGTAGTTTAGAAAGAGCAAAAAAGTGACACAAAAATACTTCATTTCAACTGTAGGGGTCTAGGGGTAAAATCAGAGAAAGGTAACTTCAAGAGGTAAGTTTAACTATATGGAGTGCTTTTAGTTATCCAGTGCTTTAAAAAACAAAAATAGTCGGGTTATCTCACAGACTTGTCCTCTGTGCTCTTTGCTCCATCTGCCCAGACACAGAGAGGCCTCTAACTGTACAGCAGATGGTTTACTCGCAGCCCACAGCAACAGTCTTTCAAAAGGTGTTAGTCTTGAGTCTCCTAATCAGAGAGAAATGAAACAATTAACCCTATAATCCACAGTAGAGACACAGACAGAAACCTGAAGGAAGATTGCTATTCACAGAAAATATCAAGTAGGACTAAGAATGGTGGCTGAAGACCTGCCAGGTTTTGCAGTCCAACCTGCCATCCATCCGTAGCCTTTCAGGACATACCACTGGTTTAGGTTAAGAGCCCAAACCAACTGTTCGCTCCTCTCAGTCACAATCCCTACAAAGGGCTGGTTTTAATTGCTTAATTGACGCAGGTACTATCATTTCTTAAACTGAGCACAGCCTGAGGCAGCTTCCCTGCATCCAGTACCTGGCTTGCATCAGCTTGCTGACAGACCTTACTGTCTGTAGCAGCGCTACACGTGAATGAATCAAAGTCCACCGTTATGTCTTGAACGTTTCTTTCATTGGCATTGTCAAAGCTATTTTTACCATGTAGCTGTTTAAGATGTTTCCTCAGAACGGGTTTATGAGCAAAAACCATGTCACAGTAGTTACACTTATGGGGCTTGTCCCCACTGTGCAGGTTGAGATGGTCCTGTAAGGAACATTTCTGAGAGAACGTTTTCCCACAGATCTTACATTGGAACGGCTTGATGCCTGCATGCACTCTCATGTGCCTGTGGAGATTGCCTTTCTGAGTGAATGTCTTGCCACAGAGGAGACACATAAATAATTTATGCATCTTTAAGTGATTAGCATAGTTTTCCAGATGCCGGAATACTCTTGTGCACTTTGGACACTGATGGTGCCACTGGAGGCCTTTGTCTATACCTCGGTTGTTAGCCCCAAACATATCTTTAGAGGCCAGAATGATGTTATCACTGCCAGCATATGAAAGGGCATAGTTGTGGAGGTGATTTTGCTCTATTTCATTTGCTCTGTTTTCAACAGTGGAGTTGATAAGAAAGTGTTGAGGCTCTGTGGAATGCAGCGCGGTTTGTTCAGAAGAAATAAACTGGTTCTGATCCTTCTTGTTCCTAACTTCTGTTACCTCCCCAATGGACTCCACCTTGATGATCTGAATATCACTATCCTCCATGTCCATACTGTCTTCTGAAGGTTGCATACAGGGTGAATCTTGCTGCAGAGAGTCATCATCTCCTTGATGTTCCTTCAGCTCAGAGGAGTCGCTTTGCTGTTCACACTCCTTGCTCTCCAACGGCTGCTTCGGTTTTATAAACTTCCAGAGGGCCTGCGTACATCGCTCAACAATGTGGCTCATCTGCAGAAAGCTTGCAGCAGTCAGGTAGTTTACCAGTTCCATTTCAGGGAATTCCAGAATGCCACTATAACAGGACAGGAGCAGCTGCCTCCCTACTTCCGAACTCTGCAGTATGGAGATTTTCACATCTCTCGAGTCGTTCAGTAAGAACTGATCTCTTAAAAAGGGAGAGCCAGCAGCAAATACAATTTTATGCCCATGAACTTCAACATCATCTATATGGACCACGACATCACAAAACTTGTTTTCTTCCCTCAGTTTGTTCATTTTCTGTAACATCGAATCCCCATAATTGTCAAACTTGAAGTGAAGAATATCTGATCTTTCTGACATTTTGGCACACCTAAGGAAAAGTAGCAAGACAAAAAACCAAAACAAGTGAGAACTTTTTTGTTTTCTAAAATGCAATTTAGAAGGATTTAAAGTAAGACTATACAATGTGTGTTTAATCAGATGTTATATTTTATCCTAGATAAATATTGAAGTCTGTTTCAAGTTAAAAGTAAAAACCATCAAGTTTATACCTCACCTTGCAGTATCTTTTAGCTTTTTTTAATTTAATGCAGCTTGACTATAGAGGTGATAAGACAGAAATTCTCCTGAAGCAGTATCCTAAAAAGTTAAGATGTGTTCCAAACTACTTGTCTGGAATTTCAAGGGAAACCATGTAAGTATTTATAGCAGCCTTAGCTCTTGTTAAGCTTTGCTTCCACATTAAAACTCATTTCCTTTAATGCCCCCAAAACCTTTCGTAACAAATGAATTCAGGGTGAGACGAAACTTGGCACTTGTCAGACATACAAACATCCCTCTTAACCTTCTGCATCTATCACATACTGCCTGTAAGAGTTACAATTCAACAACAATGGCTACAGTTCCTCTAGGACATCCCCTGACTTGCAAGAATATTGATATAGGCCACATCTCACTGGCAGTAACTGTAACTTTGACAAGCCAGTCTTCTAGCAGGAAGGACTACACAAGCTTTGCCACATCTGCAGCACTGGATTTAATGTATCATTTTAGACTGCCTTTGAAGTTGTTTTTGCAGGGTTTGGTTTGCTGTGTGTTGTTTTATTTTTAAAATGATCACAGGAAAAAATCCTCCATATGGCCTATCCTTATATAAATCATGTCTTATATGCTCTCTGTTTTGAATATCTGGGCAATGTAGGGAGTCTTGTTTCTTGTTGTCTTCTTGGGAATATCACTCCTTTAGGAAGTTTGGTTTTGTTTGATAGTATTTGGAATGAAGAATAGTGGATCTTCCATAAAACAAGTACCAACCTTTTGTCTTTCAACAGTTCTTTTATGAAATTCTAAGACTACACTGATTCTCAATGACAGTTGATACAATCCTGCCAGAGAACTGGGATTGCAGGAAGTGAAGAAATCACAGGAGACTAAATGATCCAAGATTTGGTGAGATAAAATAACAAAAGAAAGCAAAACTTACACCTCACAACTATTACAAACACCACATAAAGCTTGAAAAGAAGCTTTGAAGTTTACAGATAAAAGCAGATACTGCTCTCTTGGGGCATAAAATATCAGCTCAGTATATACAACAGGAAATGGAGCCATGCCTAGCGTAAATTAACGAATACACAAGACAAGGGTTCAAAGAACATGTTCAGAAGTATCTGCTTATAATTAAGGTTGTTTCAATTTGCTGATCAGACATCATTTGGAGATGTGACCTCCTCACCATTCAAGCCCATCAAGTGTATCTTGCAGTGTATGGCATGTGAAAAGTGGATTTCAAAAGCCTTCAGCAACAAAGGACCACAGGAAGTTCAGAAACACATTTTTCTGCATTGTACTGCAGTATAACCAGTTCTGCTAAATCTAGAGAAAGTAGAGCCACTCATGTTTAGTTATTCTGTCTTCACTGCACTTATCCCCCGTTGTAGGGCAAAAAGTTTAATTTTTGAAGGCAATAGCCTGTGGCAAATATACGTAGTAACAACAGATCATCATGAAGCATCTTCAGTGAATTTTAGGCATTATCAAACTGTTGTGTTTTTTTTTCTCTTGGAAGTGAAGGAACTTTACTTGTGAGCCTGTTTTTTCCACCTTAGCATACTCCAGTACACATGCAGCTAAAATAAGAACCCATGCCAAGGTAATGCCGTATAGTGCTGTTAACCAGACATAACTATTCCAGCTACTCAGCATTCCTCAGGCAGACTACAAGAGTCACATCACGAGAAAATGAAACCAGAAAAGAAGTTACTTGCCTTGATACACATTCATTTTCCACAACTACCGATCTCCACGGAAAAAAAAGCCATGAGATGAACCCCAAACCCTCTTTCATGGTACAGTAGCTACACTACTACCAAGTCTAACTTCTACTGAGCCGGGACTCACAATGCCGAGCGGGGAGGGCTGGAACCAGGTGCATCCTCGGCCTTTAGCGACCGCAGATGCGCACCAGCTCCCGAGCACCTAACTCCCGACAACCGGGAAAATGATATTCCAGGACAGCTCAGCTGAAAGACTACACGTCTTTTCACGCCCAAACGCGAAGTTCTTTGTAAACGCGAAAGAGGCTGCTGCCTGCGCCCGCCCCGGCCGCGCCGCCCCGCCCCGGTCCCACCGCACAGAGGGAAAGGACAGGTACCTGTAGCGCCGGGCCGCGTCCCCCGGCTGGCACNTTGTTCGCAGGCCGGAAGCGCTCGCGCGCCCTCCGCCCCGCACCCGGAAGCGCCTGGCAGGGCGCCCGCCCCCTGCACCTGGTCACGTGGTGGGCGGCAGTAGCGGCCCAGGCCCGGCACCGGGAGGCGGCGGCGGCGGCGGCCGGGGTAGGTGGGACTCGTGCTGCTGGTGGGGGTCTCGTCCGTTCCGACTCTCCGCCCTCGGGCAACCCCTTTCCTGCCGCTGTCCCTGCCTGGTGGCCCCAGCCCGCTCCCGTGACGCCTGCCAGGTGCGGGCGGGCGCTGCCTTGTCGCCGCTCCGGGGCTTTACTGTTGCTCCCTGCTGCTGGCCGGCGAGAGGCGTGCGGGAGCTGGAGGCTACCCTGAGCTCCGTTATCGGCACGTCCCTTCCCTACTCTCGGGACCGTGTCTCCCTCCTAGTGCGTTGCTCCCTTGCCCCCGTCCCTTCTGCCCGACGGGGACAGGGGGCCGCGGCCTCGGCGCGGAGGCACCCGGCAGCAGACGCAGGGGAGGCTGGAGGAGGGCCGTGAGGCCGCTCCGGGTCGCGCAGGGTCGGGTGCTGCCGGATTCCCGGGCCGAGTCCCGGGACAGACGCGGGGCGCTAAGCTGGGCCCCTCCTGGCTAGCTCCTCTGGCTCCTGGTGGGGGGAAAGGGGGGGACCCGCCTCGTTCCTCAAGCCCTTCTAGCCTGAAAGCCCATCAGGTCCCACAGGACTCCTTTGAGCGCGTACCGGAGCCGCCGGGTTTTCCTTCAGTCCCGTGGGGTTTTTTTTGGGACAGACGTCGATTTACCGTCCAGGTGCCCACTTTTCCTCTCCGTGGCTTGGCTGTGTCGGTTGTTGCCTGTTGCTTTCAGGTGTACCCTAAAATATGGCATTTCATTGCATGCAGACATCTTTATTTGATTTATGTACCATAACCTCAGTGTTTCACTCGGTTTTTTCCTTCTTGTTGTCAAGGGCATGTTTGTTGCATTTAAAACATTCCTAGAAGATAGGGATGAAAATTAAGTATAAACAAATAGACTGTGCTAAGTTGCTTTAAAAATTTGCATCAGCAAAAATGAACTGAAAATAGAACTAGTAGAAGCAGACTTTGTGGTTTTCATTTCTGTAGTTTTGACTGATGTATTTCAGGGGAGAGGAGAAGAAAAAATACTTGGGAGAAGTTTGGAGAGAGGGAAAAAGATCATGTTTCTTTCTTAAATACAAGTTGGAGATCAAATACTGCTTACCTGTGTTGTTATACAGATATAGCTTGATCTATATTCCGAATTTTATTCTACATACAGGTTTTGTCAAAGCACAACTTGATGAAATTTCTGAGATTTTTGGCTACATTTTTAGAAAACAAGTAACTGCATAGACTTCCCCATTGCTGATTACATTACAGAAACACTATATTCTTTTTAAAAGCCTCTACTTAAGAGGTCAAGGACCTGAGCAAACTTATTTTTGTGTACACAGTAAACAAATTAACAAATGGAGCTTGGCATAGAGATTTCCTTTCGTTTTCCAGACCCAAGTTCATGCAGCTTTTAGTATCGTGCACCGATTGTAACTGCCTTTTTTTCAGTTCTTTCACAGCATATTTTTAAAGTGCTAAGTTTGTCTGGTAAGCATAATTCTCTGTTGCTGTTTGAATCCCAATGAGGCTGCAACTCTAGGGGTATATAAAGCATCGTTTTCAGAGTTTGTGTAGCCTCTGGCTGTGCTGCTTCTATCCCAGCCTCCAGCCTTTGTTGTGTCCTGCATGTCCTGGCTCCCCTGTACAGGCAGGCATAGATGTGCCTGATGCTGATGGAGCATCAGCTGCAGAGGGTGGATGAACCAGCAGTTCATAGTTAATTCATTCCAGTGACATTCCAGTGTGATGGGCTAGCTAAGGCAGTGTCAGCATTTCTTTTATAAACCACGGTTTCCCAGGACCTGCTGCATGTTTCTGGAGTTGGGGAATTTGCTTATTACAAGAGCCTAAAATTAGAGTTTTATCTACTGAGCAGATAGTTCAAATTAAGATTAACAGCAACATAATGTTGGCAATAGCTACAAATCTGTTAAGGATTCTTAAAGATTGCATTAGCTTAACTCGTGTTGTGTCTGATTCCTGGTTTTGCATACATTGTCTAATGATTCGTTCAGTTTCCTGAGATCTGCACTTCTCTGCTGTTGAGGAGGGGATGGGAAGGGAAACTTAGGGCAATGTTATCTCCAGAGAGTATTTTTTTTTCCTGTCTGGTTCATCAGGTTAGTGGGAACCTCTGTGACTTTCAGTGTGTTTTAAAATGAACAGAAGTGTTAGTGTTGTAGTTGCTGTTTTCTACTAATTACACTTTTCAGTCATCCTAGGTCTTTATTTTCACATGCAGTATTATACTGGCTTTCTTGCTTCATTTTAGGGCAGAATACTTCTTGTTGCCTTGGAGAGTGTGTTGCACGGGTGGGTAAAGATCAAACATATGATTATGCAGACTGATCATGGGCTAAGTGAGAAGAAAAAGGTTGCTAGTGATTGGTCTTTCTTGTATGTTTCTGCACATGCACAGCTGCAATAAAAGAGGTGATGGGTGCGTGTGCTTAGAAAAAGTCAAACCACAGCTTCTTTTCCATGTGTCTGTCAATGTGATATCACTTTAGCTCTTACATTTCTTATGCTGTTTAAACACCTGGTACATGCCTTAGTAACTGCATTGTGCTGTAGCATTTAGCAGGTTTTTTAGGACACACTGTATTTATGGAAAAATAAGTGTACACTACATTAATAGTGAAGGTAAAGAAATCACAGGTGTCAAAAACTGTAAAGAGCTGAGAGTCCTATTTGTCATAACACAGCTTTGCAAATTACATTGTAAAGCATCTGGACTCTGCTACAAATTCCACATTTCACCCACACTAAGATGCTAATGATGAAAACTATGAAAGTATAACTTTGTATATTTAACTTGAAGTGTACTGGATGTTAAGCTCTGCATAAAGCCAGACACAAAGAAACAGAAAATACATTCTTTTCAGTGAATCAGTTTGCTTTGAAACAGTCACCTCAGCATCTTGGCTGCATACTACCTCTTGTTTTCCATATTTTTTGACATTATACTTAGTGGTTTTATATTTTAGGGGATAGAGGATTTAAGTTTATTTTGCATGCCAAACCTTCTGAGTTTGCTGTTCAAGGTAGCTTCTTGAATTATACTATTCTTCAGTAATTTAGTTACTGCTACTGTGGTGTTCTTTTATATCTGCTGCATTCTTCATCCAATATAGTACAACTGTGTGGAATTGCTATAGGAGCTGCAGCTGAGGTACAAAAGCTGAGAAAGATGTGAAGGGGGGGGAATCTCTTTTCCTCTCTAGTTTGCATCACTGTTCTCATGCTTACTCTCTTTTCTGCCCTGAAAAGCCAAAACTTAAGTATATTTTGTGTTGTATTCCCCTCTAAATTTGTGCTAGGGGTGCTATATCAGCTGTTGACTTGAAGGTGACTGCTGTTTTAAGAAGTCTAAGAAGTTCACAGCCAAAATGGTGTTTTTTCTGCTCATCTGCTGACTTTTGTGTGGCCGTGGGTGTTCTAAACACTGGAGAGTGGGACCCCCTTGGAAATGGAGAGAGACCAGCCATGGTTATGAGTGCCTTGCTTCACCTTGTGCATTCTGGCCACAGCCTCTTACACTAATGTAAAGTGGAAGGTTTTCTGGTTTTCTCTTTCTATATATACACTTCTTGCTTTTAAGATCTTTTAAATTCATTCTGATATTCATTCAAGGAAAATTTTGGTCGTAAGTTGCAGGCCAGGTGCCAAACACTTGGGAGAGGATAGGAAACTAAAGGGTATAAATATTTTATAAATATATGTAGCGAATCTTGAATTTTGATAGGTGTCTTTTCCAGTTGTTTGAGATTTTAGTGTAGTGAATTGTGTCTCTGCTGTTCCTTTGCACATTATTATCTTGAATAGAGAAAGATAGGTTGCTGCTGTTTTTCAGTTGCTTTAAACATAAAAAGAGCATTTTTTTTAAAGACAGTTTGATTCTTTGACTCTCAGTGTAGCATTGTAAAACAATAGTGGGGTAAATTGCACTGAGAATTAGAATTTCAAATAATACTGGAAGCAGAGACCCAAGAGTCAGCTCAGCTGTGTTGACTTCTTCATTTTGCAGCTTTTTCTGATGTTTTTTTTTGTGTGTATAAGGAGAGGCAGGCTACCCCTTTAATTACACAGGTGAGCAAAGAAATACATTGTTAAAATTTGTCTTTTCCTATGCATTTTACCTAGACACACTGTCTCCTATAGACGTGGAAAGATACCTTCAGGCAAATACTATGTTACTGTGATGCAGTTTTGTGTCAGGAACTAAACTATGCTGAATTCAGAAGCTGTTTTTTATTTATGTGGAAACAAACCAAAGAGATAAGACACTGGCTTCATCTAAGACGCATTACAACTTGAGATCTGCACTTGGCTAGGGCCTTTTCTCCTGCATCTAAACTGTGAGAACAGAAAGCTTCAGTTCTTAGACAAGTTGCAGGTATTACTAAAGAGCTCTGCCACTGTGGTTTGTTCTTACTTTCCAATTCCAGAGGAGTCATAAGCCTGCCACACTTAATTGCTCTGCTGGCTTTTGATGTATGCCCTTCTAGGCTGGCCCATATTTTAATGAGCTCATAGGACTTCTGCTGTTGATTCTGTCATTGTGAGTTTTCTGAGTCTAGTGAAATGATCTGCGTGGTAATCTGTATGGAACAAAGTGGTAACAAGGAACAGAGGAAATAAAATGCATGCAAAGTGAAGTATAGGGATATGGAAATTTTGGCTAACTTCAGGCAATATTTTAGCATTTTTAGTATTTTAAGACTGTGGTTTTGCTCCTCGACTATTTAAGCATTAATCTGATGAATCTCAGTGGCTGATTGCAGCGTGGTTGGGTAATTGAGCCTGCCTTGTTGATACATCACTAAGAACCAAAAGCTTCTTACAGTTGTCTAAAACATTGTCCTCTTTCCTGCGCTCTCTTGTCTTGTGTAATTTCAGTAAGACTTTTGCTTGCAGAGTTGGGCTAATTGGGACATTCTGCTGTTGCAATTGTGTGTTGTGAAACTGCTGCAGGGGTTAGGCTCAGCCAGCTGTGCTCTGGGATCCACTGTAGTGTCTATTCACACCACACTGCTGAAAAAGGAGCATGCAAAAGTACAGAATACTTTCTCATTTATTCAAGTTAATATTGGTGAAAGGTGCCAGATTTGAAAGACTTCGGAAATAGGTGAAATTAACAGTTCAAGGGAGATGCACTATACTAAAATAAATTGCTAAATTGATCCTTGCCTAGATGATCTTTACAGCTGCTTGTGATCAAAGCCCACTCTTCCAGTTGTACTGTCTTAGTGTGGCAGATGAATTTGCAGTGTTTGAATGAAAACACTAGAGCCAAAGGGATATTAAGTGTTTGAAGCTTAGTTTTATTCTGTTTCAATATATTTTATTTGGTTATTTTCAGATGACCTGTGTATTATATAAATGGTGCAGAAGGGAACTTCTATAGAAAGGGTTTAGTATGAATTCTTCAAATAAAAGCATCTTCAAAAATGAGGACTCTGCTCTACCTTTAAGATCTATGTAATACCAGATAGACACATATCGTGTCTTTTCAAAATATCTAAATTTTGCAGGCAGCAATTCTGCTTGAAAGTCAGTGGATCATAGAATTGTCAGGGTTGGAAGGGACCTTAAAGATCGTCTAGTTCCAACCCCCCTGCCATGGGCAGAGACACCTCCTGCTAGATCAGGTTGCTCAGAGCCCCATCTAGCCTGGCCTTAAAAACTTCCAGGGATGGGGTTTCCACCACCTCTCTGGGCAACCTGGGCCAGTGTCTTGCCACCCTCATGGGGAAGAACTTCCTCCTAACATCCAACCTAAATCTCCCCTCCTCAAGCTTATGTCCATTCCCCCTAGTCCTATCGCTGCCTGACATCCTAAAAAGTCCTTCCCCAGCCCTCTTGTAGGTCCCCTGCAGATACTGGAAGGCCCCAAGAAGGTCTCCTTGGAGCCTTCTCTTCTCCAGACTGAATAATCCCAACTCTCTCAGCCTGTCTTCATAGGAGAGGTACTGCTGCCATCGGGTCATCCTCGTGGCCCTGCTCTGGACACATTTTAGGATGTCTGTATCTTTCTTGTCCTGGGGGCTCCAGAATTGGACGTGGTACTCCAGGTGAGGTCTCACGAGAGCAGAGTAGAGAGGGAGAATCACCTCCCTCGACCTGCTGGCCAC
>VWZO01014039.1:197982-252278 GCA_013396975.1 Bucco capensis
GACATGGTTGGCTTTCTGGGCTGCAAGTGCACACTGGCACTGAGGGGGCCCACACCTTCCCTAGTCTTCCTTTTACCATTAATACATCTATAGAAATTTTTGCGCTTCCCTTTGATTTCTCTGGCTAGATTTAATTCTAACTGAGCCGTAGCTTTTCTAACCAGGTCTTTTGCTGCTCACACAGCTATCTTATAAACCCCCCAACCTAGCTGTCCTTTCCTCCACTCCTTAAAGTTTCTTTTTGTGAGTCAGTGTGTCCAGGAGCTCCTTACTCATCCAAGCAGGTCTTCTAGAATTCCTTCCTGCCTTCCTTTTTGTTGGTATACTTTGCTCCTGGACACAGAGAAGGTGATCCTTGAATACTAACCAGCTGTCTTTGGCCCCCCTTCCCTCTAGGGCTTTGTTCCATGGTACTTTGGCCAGAAGATCTCTGAAGTGATCAAAGTCTGCAGGCCTAAAGTCCAGGGTCATAAGCTTGGAGAACATCCTCCTAGATGCCCTGAGGATCTTAAATTCTTAGGATCTTAAAATGGTTTTGAAAAATGATATCTAAATACCTTACATGCTTTTGGAAATGAAACCCAATAATCATAGGTATATTGTTATTCACGAACAACCCACATCTGTTCTTCCTCTTATGCAGTGCTTCAGTTGTCCAGTGAAACAAGTTTCAGGACCATGAAGCATCTCACAGTTGGTAAAGTAATCAGGTTAAAAATAACCCAGAGGAAGAAAAAAAATAATTGTTGTCCTGGCAGATTTCATATCATATTGGTGGCTGTGGAGAGCAGAGTACTGATAGAAATAAAAGCAGGCTTTGCTATTTCTGGTGCATTGTTCTTGGCTGAGTGAGGAAGGCGATGAGCTGTGTTCACGAATATACCAGTTTTTGCTGTTGTTTAGCTGCTCTGTTGGAAGCCACATTGAGACAGTGTTCTACCAAATGGAAGGCAGAACATGAGGCTGAAAAAGTGCTTGGATTTGGTCATGCTTGGGAGTGTACAAAGACCTGGACCATTGTGATAAGGGTCTATTTGTGTTTCTGGGAAATTTAATCACCCAGTTTTAATCACGGGAGTCTGTTTTGAGCCATAGATTCTGAGAATCTGTGCTGTAGAGTTCAAGGTGTGCAGCTGAACTTCACCTTTTGTTCCTTTCTTCAAATGCCTCTCAGTGCCAGTTCCAGCTTTTTAAAATCCTCTGTTGGCTGTGACTCTCAGTACTGATCCAGCCTACGCTGTTCTTCTTGCTTCTTGGAAGTCTTTTATTGTTCCTTACAGTACAGAAGATTTAGCATAGATTCATAAAATACTGTGTGTCCTGAGGTTTTAGAGCATCCTTACCACAAAATATCAAGAGCTAGATCTAAATCTTGTTTTGAAGAAAAAGAATGTGACTGTGGCATACAGTGAACTCTTATAGCTACACAAGTATTTTTTGCATGAACATAGGTGAAGGCAGACAGTTATCTGAAGAAAGCAAATGGATTTTACAGTCTTGGCTTTGACACAAGCCCTTTGTCAGCAGATGTAGTGTATGTATGTTCCCAGGGCCTGGTTTGTGCTGTGTGTAGTAAATGGTGCCTGACATAATCGTGAAATACTGTAAAAGGATTTATGAACTTCCCTTTTGTGAGCTGTGGAAAGCAGTGCTGTAATCATAGCATGCTTCTTAGTGAAATCAAAGCAGGACCATGAGTGTACACTGGCAGAAGAGTTGTGAGGTGGTTATGCTGTCAGATGTGTTACTTTTTGTATCTAGTCAGCAGGTTTCTGAGAAGAAACATTTGAGCATTTTAGCATGAAGTTTTATATAAGTATTTTTATGGTTTTTGTTTTTCAGGAGTTTATAACATATTTAATCTCATTCATGAATCGAACTTCCTTTTTAAGTCATGGATGACAAGGCTTCTGTTGGAAAAATCAGTGTCTCTTCAGACTCGGTATCCACTCTTAACAGTGAAGATTTTGTCTTGGTTTCCAGGCAAGGGGATGAAACACCATCTACAAATAATGGTAGTGATGATGAAAAAACAGGACTGAAGGTAAGAATCAATAACCTGAGTTTGTTCCCTATTCTTCTAAATCAAACTAACCATAGAGAGCTTAAAGAGGGACTTCTTTATTGTGGAAAACTTGACAGAAGGGAGAACTTACTCAAGAATGGATTTTGCCAGTAACTTCTGCATTACTGTTGCTAATGTAAGAGGTGATAATTAGGATTTGAGTAAGCTCTCTCTCTATCACTACTTGTGGATTTTATTTCCCCACTTTGCAGAATCCTTCATGAAGTGCTTAGGATGAAACCAACTGACTGTCAAGAACTTGGAGTTGTGATTTTATCACAGCTTTCAGGTAGAAAGCCCTATTAACATAGGCTTGATTTGACCATGCCTGTTAATTCAAACATATATTAAAGTTTTCCCCAATGTGAAATGTTCTCTTTAAGAAATGTAGTTGTAACTAACAACTTGGCATGAATCTGAGAATACAAGCCTATATGGTAGGCTTGTGTGAATTGGAAGGGCATTGATGTCTCACTTTTAGAAGTGCTGTTCTGAAAAGAGACCCTTGTCACTCTTTCTTTCCCCCTCCTTTTTTTTGGCTACTTAGAAAACATCTTTCATCCCAATTTGTATGTCAGCAGTCTTTTAGCAAAGTGACACAAGTAAGATAATCAATCCAAATTCTGTCATGTTAATGTGTTGAAAACTGGCTTTTACCTAGAGTGAGTTAAGTTAGTGTGTTCTTTGTGGGAGATACTCTACCATCACAAGAGGCTGATATCTACAGGCATGTCTGTGTCTTCCAAACAGTGTCTTTAAAGATAAGAAATCACATGTTCTACCTGTTGGACTGAGTGTTCCTCTTGTCCTTAGCATCACTTGTAACAGAGGCTTTATTGAACGTTTCTTTATGCTTTTGCTCAGCTTGCTTTTACCTCCCAACTGCTCTGTGTGTTTTTCTTGAATCCCTTTGAATTCTGGACAAGATATGCCACTATAGTTGCCATTTTCTTTTACATAGGACTTCAAGCTACTTCTGTTAGCAAGACCTTGAGACTCTTTAACTTTTTTTTTTTTTGCTTAATCTAGCAAAAATGTTCACTTATTTTATTATTATTGCAGAAGATTTCCACTTTACATCATTTAAAAAAATTTGACATTTTCTTGAACAATGAGCCTGGTGATCTATGAAACCTGCTGAAAGATTAACCTCACTCTTGTCTTGCTAGATGCTGCAAATACCAGCAGCTATAAATACTTAAGAATTCAGAATAGTCTCCACAGTGGTGCTTACCTTGAGAATGCTTACGTGGCAGTGTATGTAATTAGCTCCCAAAGTTGTGATGTTTTATTTGAGACCCTAGGAGACAGAGATTGTAAACCAGATTGTCCTTTCCATCCTGTTATTCCCAAAGAAAATTTGTAAACATGAAATGTTGTAATCTGCAACACTTCTTGCTCCACATGGGAGCTATTTATATTGTTGCTCTTTCAATTGCCTTGTGGCTGTCCTGCAGTGTTAAAGAAATTAAAGAGACTTGTATATAAAGTCATCTTTGTAAAGCTTGAGTATTTCAGAGAAGAATATTCTTAATCAATTTCAAACTGACTCCTGAAACTTACTACTTAAATTTTCCATATGTGTTTACTTCAAAGGTCATTTCTAAAATGCTGGCTGCAGGTATGCTGTTTCTTTTGATGAGGAAAAAAAGAACATTAGCTCTTCTGGCTCCTGATTATCAACAATTGTAAAATAAAGTTATGCTATTCCTTGATTTGGCACTAAATGCCACAGAGCTTTGCTGCTCTTAAAGATAAGCTTCTTTATGAACTTGGTGCTGAGACTGAGCACAATCCTTGACCAAAGCGATTCACCTTGAGCCTTTCACTATTCTGGTGTTTGAGAGTATGTGCTGTTTGGTTATTGGCTGCAATCTGAGGGATTAATGGAAATATTACACCTTAGATAAGCAGGCAGTGCACAGTCTAGATTCTCCCATAAAGGGATCTTTCTGGTAACCTTCCTTCTGCCTGAGGTGGTGAAAACTTCTAACAGAGGAAATGGGAAGATTTGTTATGTGTTGGTAGGGACAGAAGTTATCTTTTGGTACTGTTCTACAACAAGAGAGACACATTGCACTAGAATATTGTTTTGTTCTTAGTTTCTTTTTTTTTTCTTCAGCTTGCAAATAATCATTCACTAGCCAGTTTACTGTGCTATTAAACTGTATATTGTGTGCATGGATAAGTGGAGTTGTGAAGGTTGTCAGAGGTATGTTAAATACTATCACTGTAATATCAAAAAGTGTATAACTAGTATATGGAAAGTTGATATTAACAGTATAGGATGAGAACTGAGTTTATGTATTTCATAGGAATAAATAATATGAGTTTTTACAGGGAGAATCCGTTGTTTTGGTGCTTATGACTAAGTGAATTTGTTTGGGTATGTCAAAACTAATTTACTTTGATCTACCCACTAAGAAAAGCAAAATAAGTCCAGGTTCATATTTGAGCAGGTGCATTTTTTCTGGTGTTCTGTTTCTTTAGAAAAGCAGTTTGAGGATCTTTCATTTCCTGAAAGCAGTCTGAGGATGGTGCTAGAAGTTTAGACTTGTGTTTGCTGAATGTGCTAGGCTGTGAAATTTCTACATCAAAGCTAAGGCTCTCATTTCAATTATGTTGATATGCTCTAGTTTTGAGCGATAGTGCTGTGGACTGAATTAGTGCATGTGTTTTTGTTCTTTCTCAAGTACAGATAGGAATATTTCTTCTGTTTTTCTTCAGTTGGCCATAATTCATAAATGTGTTTTTGCTTTTTGTCTATGCTGAAATACTTGGTTCAATTTAAAAAGGAGCTGTCAGTGATTATTTTCCAGAAATATAATTTGCTAACTATTCTAGTGTTTCTCTGTCTGCTTTTGCCCACTGCCAGTGGGACTGAACTGGATTTATGGAAGCTGTGCTTCTGGAGCACATGGTGGAACAGGAGTTCATGAACTACATGGTACAACAGGACCTCTCACAGCAGAGGCCAGCAGCACGTGTGTAAGGAGAAGCAAATAAACTGCAGTTTTAATAAATCGCCTGTGTTGCTGTACAGGAAGTTCACTACATAATATCCAACTATGTATGGCTAGGCTTTNACTATGTAGGTTGAGTAAAAATAGTTTTCAGTGTTGTGAGAAATGGAGGAATCAGTGATTAGCATAAACAGCTCCTTTCCTCTATCTCAAGCAAACCTACCTGAAGCATTTATTCTGTACACCTTCTTTGTTCTTTCCTCCTGCCCTCTGCCATGTTGACTCTCTTGCTGGCTTTTTTTTTATTGCAGCAATGTTTCAAGCACGTTTTATATGTTAATGTGCACTGTTCCCACACTGCAGTGAATTTATAGGGGGTTGCATAAGAGACTTTGGTAAACATTGTTAGATTAGTTTGTATTTAAGGCTTTGTTTCTTGGGCAGCTGGTTTGTTGCACTTGACTATTAGGGCTATGAGAACAGCTGAGCTCCTTCAGTCCAAAAGTATATTTACTGTGTCTTTCAGAATACTTTTCCAAGGGTAGTCTGGGCCAAGAAGGCAGACTTTCTTGGAGGGATTCTTTTCAATGACTTTTTAAGATTTTTGTGATGAGGTTTTGGAATATATACAAGACTACATTACATTTTTTTTTTCTTTTTAGGCACTTATTTCCTGTCACACTATAAACAACTTGGACTCATGTTTAACCTGTCACTATTTTTAGGAACTTTTAATTTCATGATCATGTTTTAAAAGGCAGTGTATAGATACAAGTTATCAATGCTGATTATTTTACCAACTACAGTAGACCACTGTTCAGACTTCTTTGGCTTATAATCTCAATGTGCATGTTATGTTAATACCATTACAGCATTTAATTCTCATTGATTATAGATTCTTCACCTTCCTCTCCCAAATTTGAACTGAAGCCTGTTTAATCACTGTGAGCAGTATCATGTGAGATGCAGGTTTTTTGCAGGAATGAATTTTAAATTCAGCTTTTGTAGCAAACAGGTCCTATAAACTAGAAGTTACTTAAAGTAGACTTTAATGGGGCTGACAGGACATTGTAATTGATTCATTTTTATTGCAAAACATATAAACTGTGTGCAGTAGAGTAACATGGTGCATCTTCCATCATCATCATCTTTCTGACAAATACCTACAATGACCTCAGTAATAAACTTGATACTTAAAAGGATTTGCCTTGGATCACCACATGCTTGTGCAACATTTTTCATTGGTTCCATGAATCATGCAAATAAATACTAAAATTATTGGGAGGAAAATGCAAATCTGTGGATTCTGGTAACTAATCAGAGGTTACTGATACTTCTGTGGATGTACAGCTGAGTAAGGTAGTTACTCTGTCATACTTGTGGCAGATGATCCCAGATAGCACATGAAGGTGTTTTAATCCATACTAAAAAATTACTTTGAGTGTGATTTTCATGAGCATAAACATGTCACAGATTTTTGTTGTTGTTTAGATTCCGTAGTAAAACAGTCAGTAGGTTATTTCTTTTTTTTATGTCCCTCCTTCCTCTAGGATCTTGTCTACTTTGTGTTTTTTCGTTACCTGTGAATTTCATTTTTTGCATACTTTCTTCTGAAGAGCAGGGATCTGGGACTTCACTTAAAGTAACTGTGTTCTGCTTCTGGTCAGAAGTTTGTGTTCTTTGTTAGTGTTCTTATGTATTAAGTAGTTAATTATCAGAAGAAAACTAATATTCTGTTTACACCTTTAATGCAACGTAGATAGAGGCTGCAGATAGAGTTAATTATTTGGAGATTGCGAGTCTGAGTAAGAAAGAGAAGATAGTGGGTAAACTTCATGTTTCTTCCTTTTCTCTCTGAACTGAGAAGTTTGTCTTTGGGGATGCCATGGAAATGACCATATGTCAGAATTCTGGCTTGGCTGAGAACCCTCTAATCTCTCTGTAATTATTCCTGAGACATGCCTGGTGGAAGTGCACGTACAAATATTTAAGTGACAGCTGATGCTTTGCTTATAGTATGTTTAATTCATTGCAAGGTTCATCTGTGTGCATGCAGGTGTTCTGTTATCTGTTCCAGTCTTATTTCAGCAATCTTAACTGGACTTTAGGTTGATTTTATTTACTGGCTGTTGTTTCATGTACTTTCAAGATAATTTAATTTTCTACTATGAGATGCTAATTTTGAGGCAGATTGAATTTGCTTCAGTACTGAGATTGTGTTATGGGCAGATTTCTGTCTGCTCTATATTACTCCTTCTGTGGTTAACCACTTCCTTTCTTCACTCTCTTGTTTTACAGATTAAAAAAGAAAGAATTTCTTTTAATAAGATTTCATTTACACTCTTAAGAACTTGGGGTAGTTGCACAAAATGGATTTTATTAGCTTGCTTGTAGTGTCTTAAGTCAGTAAGCTTAGAGAGATGTAAGGGTATAGAAGTGCATATCTGCTCGTAGGGTTGAGGTTTGGTGCCAACACTAATAACCAGCAGCAGCTGAAGTGTTGGAATCAAGTACCTTTCTCTGACTGCCATCTGGTAAAATAGTCCTGTAAATTCCATTTCTATGCTTAATTTCTGAACTATATAAAGCATCAGTCATTTCCCTATTAATTGCAAAGGAATAGACAAAGAATTTCCTTAGATACAGTGTCTAAGAGTTTCCTGAGATTAATGTCTTCATTCTCTTTCTAGCTTAGGACATAATTTTGCTCCATTTATGTTGCTTCATCCTTTCATGTTGACTTCAATGAGTGTAAAGTCAGGCTGTAGATAAGTGTTAGGAAATAAAACAACACTACCTCTTTTCCTCAGCATGAAAGCATAATCCTGTTAAGGAGGAGATTCTTCTCCTCCTATGAAACCTTGCTGTCTTACCCATGAACAATGTAGCACATTTGTATTTGTCCCTTTCTGCTACTGTTCTGAGAATTATAGACCGCTGTACTGTGGACATCTGTAAGTGTCTTCTGTCACAAGCTGGTCTTTGTAGTTGGTGATTAAAGACTGGTTTGAAATTAATCTCATCACTTCTTCCAGTGCTAGAAAATTCCTGCTTTGAGCTTGTTGATTTGTTCAAGCAGGGAGGAGTCAATCTGTACTGGTGAGCATTTGCACATTGCAGTTTGTGTTTACTGTTGTAACTGGGTTAAATTTGTTAACTGCTGCTTTGGGTGGCAGAAGAAGCCATATGAATGCCACTGTGCCTGAGGGCTGTTTTTTCTTTTTCATTTGAACACTGGTTTTTTTGTGTCCCAACTCTGTGGCTCTTAGATTGTGGGGAATGGAAGCGAACAGCAGCTGCAGAGGGAACTTGAAGACGTCCTGATGGACCCACCCATGGAAGATCAGTCAAGTGACCGGGACCATGGAGAAGATGTTAGAACTGATGGAGATGGGGAAGAACCTGTTGTCCTTGAAGCTTCAGCATCCTCTACCATTAACCCTGTGTCTGTGGCAGGACTCCAGAAACCAGAAATGAGTTTGCCTGTGAAGCCACCCCAGGAAGGTTAGAAAAAAAAATTTGAGGAATGCTTGTTGTATCTTATGAGCTAGCTTTTTGTGGGAAAGGAAAGGAGAATTTATGTACAGGTCTGTCCAGCAACCTGTCCCCATTTCTCCTATTATAATCACCTAATCCAGTAAATGCCAAGTTATTTGATGCAAGAGTTAACATAAAGTGTCCTCTCTGAAAACACTTGGTATACTAGCCTTGAGATGTGTGCAGAAATACTATGCTTACTTGCCTGGCTGTATAAAATACTAGTCTGTTCAGCTTGTCTATGCATCTTGTTGCTGTAACAGAAAACTGGTGCACTCTCACATTTTAAAAAAGCTCTCTGAGTAAACTGGTTGTAGTTTTGGGGGTAGCTGAGTTCTTCTCTACCACAAATAACTCCCTTTCAGGCAGTTTTCCTGTGACCTGACTTTCTGTAATATGTTTCTTGGTCACTTTTGTCATTTAGTTAGTGATGAGTCAATCTCTTGATAATTTATTTACATATGCCTTGTCTTGCTCCAGATTGTGAGGATTTGAGCCCTTTTACACCTATGACAGATGAGGACAGTGTGGTATTTAGCAAGCTCACCTACTTGGGCTGTGCATCTGTGAACGCTCCCCGGAGCGAAGTGGAAGCTCTCCGAATGATGTCCATCTTACGAAGCCAATGCCAGATCTCTTTAGATGTGACTCTGTCAGTGCCTAATGTCTCTGAAGGGACAGTGAGGTATGAAGCTCATTCACATGTACTTTCTGACTGTGTTTATTTAATCTTACTTCCTTTTAGCAAAGGAAACAAGCTACCAGTTTACCTTGGAGGAGACGAACGAACTTGGTCTGTTTTTCCTGGTAGAGAGTGATAGGACAAGGGGAAATGGATGGAAACTGCGCCAGGGGAGGTTCAGGTTGGACATTAGGAGGAATTTCTTTCCTGAAAGGGTTGTCAGCCATTGGAACAGGCTGCCCAGGGAGGTGCTTGAGTCACCATCCCTGGAGGTGTTTGAGACGGCTGGATGTTGTGTTGGGGAGCATCATTTAGTGGGGTGATAGGGCTAGGAAAAAGGCTGGACTCAATGATCTTCAAGGTCTCTTCCAGCTGTAACTGTTCTATGATTCTATGATTCTAACTTAGGATATAGTTTACTGGAGAAAGTGAATTTTATGGAGATCTGAGAAAAGTGATGCTTTGAATTTGTTTACCAAAGACACTTTATGTCCAAGGATCAGTATGAAATATGATGATCCAAGGTGCCCTGAAAGCCACAGTGGGAGTGGTTATTGATGAACACTTTGGAAATAGCCTGGAAAATATTTAGTTTATGGTGCTGTAAAATGGCTCATACAGGAGGCTTAACAGGGATGAGGCTATCCACTGCTGATTATTAGTGTAGCTTTTTGAAGACTAAGCCCTGAAAGCTATGGAGAAATTATCAATGGGAATGTCTGTTGCATTGTACTTTTTATGCTGTTCAGTTTAAATATAATTGTTCTGGTTAAGCTTTCAATAAATGACAGTCAGGAGTTAGTTTTCTTTGTGATGTACTTTCTACACTAGCTATGAAATTGATAAAGCTTGCAAGTTAATGTCTGGATGAAATAATTCTTCTAAAGGTGCATGCTTTGTTTTTTTCCTGTCTCTCTTTTAACAGACTTTTGGATCCTCAGACAAACACAGAAATAGAAAATTACCCAATCTATAAAATCCTTTTCTGTGTACGAGGGCATGATGGAACCCCTGAAAGTGATTGCTTTGCTTTCACTGAAAGCCACTATAATGCAGAACTCTTCAGGATTCATGTCTTCCGATGTGAAATCCAAGAGGCTGTAAGTTGAATCTTTATGTCAAGTGCTAATTATGTACATGCAAATGTTGTTATGGAAATGAAACTGAAGTATTTCAGGCACTTCAGAAATAATGTAATTTCATTGCATTTGGCTTCTTTTCTGTGCTAAGTTAAGATAATTATAGAAACCTCAGGTATAAAATAATAATGCACATTTAATATGTTATCCTTTTAAGAAGTGTAGAAGAAAGTTACTTAGATGCTAAACCTAAATTATTTTTGTACAATTACATCTCATTCTATTCTTTATTGAAATTTCAGTTAGGTTTCAACTGCTGCATTCTTTATGTCTGTAGTTTTCTGATCTTCCCTTGGTGCCATCTAAATGCAGGTGAGCCGAATACTGTACAGCTTTGCCACTGCCTTCCGTCGTTCTGCCAAACAAACTCCACTCTCAGCCATTGCCACCCCACAGACTCCAGACAGTGATATTTTCACCTTCTCTGTGTCACTGGAAATCAAAGAAGATGATGGGAAAGGTTATTTCAGGTATAGCTATAGTTTTTCCTCTCTTTTTTTTTTTTCCTTAACCAAGTCTTATTAGCAAGCAGTGGTATAGGATAAGAGCAGTAGAGCAGCTTTTCACATTGTATCAGCTAATGCTGTTTTCATGTTCAGTCTGGTGGTTTCTAAGAAGACCTTTTTCAGTTTATGCTAAAAAGTGGGGTATTTCTGCTTAGCATATACACAGTGCCCTTCGATGTTTCATGTCACCATTTATAGTGTTCTGAATTGTCTTCATTTCAGTACAGTGTGTCTGCCAAATACTGAAACTTGTTGAGCACGTTGGCTCCAGGCCACAGCTTCAGACATGTTTCTCTGCTTGGACTTACATCCAGCTCAAGTTTTATTTATTAAATAAATAAACAGGTCCCATTTAATAATCAAGTATTTATTCAGTACTTCAAAGCACTGCTGAAGTGTTGAAATTGAAAAATGATTTAGTTCAGGGCCTGAGCCTCAAAGATAGCAACAGTCCTTGATGTTGGATGCAGCAGCAGCCCTGGGGTGCTGGGCAGGTGGAAGCATGGCTGCAGCACACAGTGACATGCTGGGTGAAGGTCAGTCTCCCTGGCTTGGTACCACTGTCAGCAGTGCAGGTAGAATGAGCCAGCCTAGGAGCTGATGCTTATGTGGTTTCCAGAAGTTGTGCTGCTAAGAGCTGTTTCAGTCCTAGCTGACCAATACTCACCTAGAAGTTGAGAGAACACTTTTCACATACTTAGATGCTGATCTCAATCTTTAACATACCTGACCTAGTCATGGCTCATCTGCCTTCATTTGTCACCCTGGGTCACTAGTGGTGCATTTCTGTCTTGCTGGGGAAATGAGATCTGACTGGGTGTGCTGGCTCTTAAGTATGGAAATCCACTGTCCTGGCCCCAGAGACAAAACTCCTGCTGACAGTTAGAGGCAGTCTGCCATTCCCTGACCTGGGAAAGCACCTGCTGTCAGAAAATAAACCCAGTTTCTACTAGAGGTGTTAAACTATGGTCAATATTCCACAGTCCATTTTGCAAGTCCTGGGAGTAACAATGTGTAGTTCAAAAGTCTGAAAGAAAACAAGGATTTTTTTTTTTACATCCAAGGGAAAAATGAACATGTGGCTGACAAAGTCAAAACCCAACAGTCTGAATTGGTACAGTCAGCTTCTTGGCTTATCATGTACCCCAGCAGTCGCATCCTTTGTGAAAGAAATCAATGTACAGTTTCTTATAAGTAATTGCTTAGCAGGTAATACTTGGTGTTTCCTGGAGAATCAATATTTAGAAACTTTCTCAAAATACTGTTAGAAGTCTCACAACTCTAAACCACGCTGTATAAAACCAGTTTTTATTTCAAACACTAAGAGTCCTTGATTTTCAACGAGTGATAAACCAACACCTATTTATGTTGCCATTTCTTTCATGTAACTGATTGCAGTGTGCAAGGAAGAAAGGTCTTGAGTGCTTTTTGTGTGAGGAACTGACATCACCAAGTGTCTGATGCTGGTTTTGGTATGTGCAAGTAATACAGATAAGTGACACTGAGGTTTGGTTTTCTTTTCCCCTGGTAACTAACAGTGCAGTTCCCAAAGACAAGGACAGGCAATGCTTTAAACTCCGCCAAGGAATTGATAAGAAGATAGTGATTTACGTCCAGCAGACAACCAATAAAGAACTTGCAATTGAGAGGTAATTTCACTGATTGCTAAAAAAAATTCTTCCTCTGATGTTTTGTGTTCTTTCCTCTGAGGCAGCAGATTAGTAATGGTTCTAGGACTGCTCCATGTCTGTGATTTAACACCACACCTCTCTTTGGAGTGCAGAACATCAGATTGTTCAGTGCCTGTGTGGCAGAGGGCACAGTACAGACACAGCCAAATCTTGCACAGATCTGTTTGTGCAATCAGTGGTTGCATCCCCTCTAAATACCTATTTCAAAATCTTTTTTAAAAACACCAGCTGCTTTTCTTTTCAGTGGCTAGTTTGTGTTAAATGCTGAGACTACAACCAGTGAAATTTCAGTTTGCTTTCCTTTAATCTCTGTTGGATCTGACAGTATTGTTGTATGTATGCTTTCAGTCTGCCCCAGTCTGGAATTCTAGAATATGAAGTGTCTATGTAGGGATGGGGAGAGCTCAGACTTCAAATCATTCACTGCTTAGAAATAAACTTGTAATTTTTGACTACTGACAGAGTTTAGTGCTGCTCATACTAAAGAGAAAAGATGTAGCTTCTACCAGCCTTTGCAGTCTGAAATGAGATGCAGGTCAGGGTAGTAAACCAGAGGATAGAGTGTACTTGTGTGGGCCAAAAGTCTTTGTGAAATAAAGCCATAAAATACAGGTCTTTGCATTTCATTTGGAATTTCCCGATACTTATCTGTATCAATGGGGAAATGTAGGCCAAGTTGTTGTGCAGGATAGGGAATCCCTTGTTAACAGTGTCTGTTTTACACTGTTCTTGCAATCAATCCTTTCCAGGCTAATGTAGGCAGGACAAAATCATATTGTAAATATGCTTATGAAGTCTTGTTCAACATTTTTAATATTGGCTTGACATTGGTTTCCTTGACGTGCTCGATGCTGCTTTCAAATGCCATTTGTTGAGATTTGTTGTTGGATTCATGGGCTGCTTGTGATGTATGACAGCAAATATTTAGATAAGGAATGGTAATGTTTATTGGTAAGTCTAATTTTTGCAGTTTAAATTTTTTGCTTGGCTTTGCAGATGTTTTGGCCTCCTCCTTAGTCGTGGGAAAGATGTTCGGAGTGGTGACATGCACCTTTTAGATTTGGTAAGCATCTTTTATTAACAAACTTCACTAGTAATTTTGATGACAGTTATGCATGATTTCAGGATAGACAGAAAAGATTTAGATACTTATGCACACTTGTTGATGGGGATTGATGCTGTAGCTTATGCTGTTGAGAGGGAGGCTCCAGGTACACGGATTCAATCCCTGCTCTGCTACAGAGTTAGAATATGACCTGATGCTTGATCAAGGGAGTTGCCCAGTTTTGCAGTCAGTCATGACTATTCTTTTAGGGGCCTGAAATCAGAGACATGGAACCTTATTTTTGGAAGTAGTGAATATTAAAGAGCTGTGCTTTGAACATGAGAAGTTTTATAGCAAAGCTATCACTGTAAAAATTAAGGCCTAAGCAGCTTCAAATATAATGCTGAGAATTAGTGGGTGCATCATTTTTATGGCTCATTTTTCTATCTATAAAATGATGGTAGAGACCCTCTAACTTCACAATTGTGTTGTTAAAACAATCTTGGTAGTATTTATGAAGTATGTGCTTGTTGCAGTGGTGAGTACCCAAAAATAGTTAGACCAAAGATTGCATGAGAACTCTATTACTTTTTTCAGACATGATCTCTGTTACACAAGAGTGTCACATGGACTTCAGATGCTTGCCCTTCTCTTGCCAGAGCAGTATTTGTTTTGTGGGGCTTGGACCTCATAATAGAGAGATGTCTTTAATTCAAATTAAAAGACATAAACTTACCTTGTTTCCAGGAGTCCATGGGTAAAAGTTCTGATGGGAAATCGTATGTGATCACTGGAAGCTGGAATCAAAAATCTCCACACTTCCAATTTGTCAATGAAGAAACACCAAAAGGTATGAACTTTGCCAGATGTTCTCCTTAGCCAGGGCTAAATGACTTAGATTATGGGCATTGGATCAATTCTGTTCTTTTCAGATGAATCCCACAAAAAGGCTTTCATTTGTGCACCCTTACAGCTTCTTTAGAATCCCATTGAGAATTGCTCTAAATTACTATTGCAAATTTCTTCTTTGCTTAGTTTCTGTGGTGAGTTCAGATTTTTCTGAGTCCAACTTTTTAATTAAAAAGAAGGATAACTGTACAAACACTCTCAACTGTAGTCTCAAAACAGCTGATACTGCATTACACTCTGGAGTCCTGAAACAGATCTGTCATTACTTCTTTTAAGATGTCAGCTGAATTACCATCTTTTCAATCTACTGTCACAATTGCATGCCAAAGGTTGGGGAAGTTAATGGGAATTGACTGGGCAAAGTCATAAAAGTCAGCTGCTGAGTACAGTCTGCCATCCTACCTAAAGGATGCAATTTATCATCTAATACCAGAAGAGATCTCATAGTATCACTGAGTCCCATTGCCTCCTTTTGGAGCATCATGCTCTGGAGTCAGTTTTCTGACTCTCACTGCTGAGATCATAGAATCCTAGACTGGTTTGGGTTGGAAGGGACCTCNCTTGTCCACCAGCACCCCAAGTCCTTTTCTGCAGGGCTGCTCTCCATCATCTCATCCCCCAGCCTGTATTGATAAATGCTAAATGCTAAATAATAAATAAATGATAAATAAATGCTCCCTTTAATATGGTGAGACTTCAGTGTTGTCAGAGTAACTTCTAAACCATCATGAGGCTAGACTTAGTGGATATTTCGTTGGAAGTAATTCTTTTAATACTATTGCTTTATTTTTTTATCTCTAGATAAAGTATTGTTCATGACTACTGCTGTGGATTTGGTGATCACTGAGGTTCAAGAACCTGTTCGATTCATTCTGGAGACTAAAGTCAGAGTTTGTTCCCCTAATGAGAGGTTGTTCTGGCCCTTCAGCAAACGTAGCTCTACTGAGAATTTTTTCCTAAAATTGAAACAGGTAACACTTTATTAAATAAATAAATAACATCTACAGTTAATTTGGGATTTGGCAAGGTTATTTTTCAAATATAACTGTCATATGGTTATTTCATTGTTTTGGGGCTTGAGAAGTAGGTTTATAGTGTGATGCTGAATAAATACAAATGCATTGGAGGTAAAGATGAATTGTAGTTATTGGTATCTGTTGGCAGATTGGAATTTCAGTCTGTTTCTCCCTATGATTAGTAAAATCTTTACTAATATAATGTTCATTTTTCAACATTCTCTTCTTGAATCAGAGGTACATTAAATCCTCTTTAATTTTTGAAAAGCTATCCTTCATTATTCTAATTGTTGCTGGCTAGCTGAAGTTCTCATAAAAAGCTAGATGTCCTCATTCCAAAGCAAATTTTGATAGCTTTGATGAGGCTGCAAAGTTACATAGAAGCTTATAGATTTTCCAGCCAAACCACAGAAATAAAAGAAACAGAGGATTTATCTGCAGACTGGATCTATGCTGAGAGTTGCTTGCATAAGGGTATAGTAGGGTAAGTATGTAAAATTAAGAGTTAAGAGGAAAAAAGGCTTTAATGTAATCTTGGTGACATGATGAACAAACATCCACCTGACACTTTTTGTGAGTCTTTTTTCTCTCTTGGACATGGTTGGAAGCAGAGATTTCACACATAACCCAAATTTGCCCTGGGGAAAAAAACCCCAAGCAACCATAAATTTTCCCTAGAACTTATTAAAAACTTTTACTGTTTTTTCCAACTTACTTTTTTACCCTATCTACTAAAAAGGAAAGGATTATTTCTGTCCAGGATATTCATAATGACAGTACAAGGCAATAATTTAGTCTCAAAATAAAGCTGGAAAGTTGAAGGTCCAAGTCATGAAAGAGATGATGTACTTGAAGTAGCTGCCATTCTCCTGCTTTAGAAATTATTGTTCTGAAATGAAAGTCCTGTTTAAAGAAGTGGAAATATATAGAAGCAAATAACAAAGTGCTTGTCTGTAGTCTCTCAAGGTTTAATAATTGTGAGTGCAGCCCAAAAAAAGTAAGATTGTTTTTTTTATTTCTACATTCCTTTTTAGAGAGGTTTTGAATGAAATAAGAAGCTTCTCTTAGTTCTTCTTCCTCTTACAGTGCTAGCAAATTATGGCATCTTGGTAGGGAAAAAGATGAGGTTCACTAAAGATTCTCTTTTTTGTGTAAAATACAAATAAACATTTTGGAAGCTTTTCTTCAAAATTTAAGGTGGAAAAATTCTTCATAGATGAGATCAGATTTTTTATTTGGGATATTTTTGAGGTGGAGCATGGAGATGTTGAACAGTTTTAAGGTTGTTGGGCTAGAAATATTATAGATACTCCAGAAAGTGCCTTTTCTGTTTGGCAGTATAAAGGAAGCTTATCTCACTTAGCTAATTCTGTATCTTTTGTCTTACCAAATGCACAGGCATTGTGACTTATCTTAGCTAGTTTTTTTCCACCAGCATTGTCAAGTTATCCAACTTCCAGTTTTTACTAATGGAAGACTGACAAAATTCATAGTGGAAGCAACAAATATAGAATGTCCTGCCTGATAAGCCTGGGAGGGAAACCTTTTTCTATGGAGTCATGATTAGCCCATTAAAAATCCAGCTGTGTCCAATTGGCTTATCTTCCTTTGGCAGTGTTTCTGGATTCGGAAATGGGGAAGACAGAGAGGTTTTATTTGCTCAGATTACAGTTAGTGATTTAGTCATTTTTAGTTTTGATGCGTTTCACTTCATTTTTAATACTCCAAAGGATAAAGCTGAGCACTGGGAGCTTAGTGTGGAGTATAATTACAAATCTTATTTCCCTCTTTTCTTCACCTTTCCTTTTCTACTCTATTTTTATCCACTTATGGAAAAAAAAAAAAGTTCTAAATCCTTAGAATGTATTAAAAATTGTAGAACTACTTCACAAAGAACAGTGTTCTTTAAATGAAAGGAAGATATCAAAGCATTGAAAATGAAGGAGAAAACAGAGCCACATAATAGATTTTGGGAATCAAAAATTTATGTTCCTGCAGTACTCTATACACACATGTTACTTGAAAGCATCACTAAAGACAATTGCCATGTTGGGAAAGTAAATGTGAACAACTTTTATTAAAGCTGTTCTTTTGCCATCATCAGTATCCTCAGAAAGTTACAAGAAGGAAATCAGATACAATTTAAATGGTTTTACTTCTAGTTTTCTAGTAATCTTTAAATAAGGATACAGTTGCTTCATATTAAGGAACCTTCCTCTCTTAGGCCATTTGTTGGACAGATGCATTTACAGCTTTAAAAATCTATGCATTTGTGTCCAGTCCACTTATGGTTGCAAAGATGAGCTGCTTCTGCATGGTACACCCAAATGACACTTGTGCTTTACCTGTAACAGATTTATGTTCATGGCTTTTGGGTGCAGTATGCTCACAGTTTGTTCTAGGGCATTAGGGATAGAAATGCTTGCAGGCCTGCACAATGCTTTTGGTCTGCTGCAAGGATTGAACATCCTTACTGTAGAAAGTGAGGAAAATTGTTTCTCAGCTCTCCTATTCCAAAAAGAGGAGGGAGGAGCTTTCTGCAGTAACCTGGGTGTTTGTATAGCTTTTCTCAGTAAAATGAAACTTTTGTGTTTCCTAGATAAAGCAGAAGGACAGAAAGAATAACTCAGACACCTTATATGAAGTTGTGTGCCTAGAAAGTGAAGCAGAAAGGGAGAGAAGAAAAACTACAGCAAGCCCCTCTCTGCGCCTGCCCCAGTCTGGCTCACAAGGCTCAATGATTCCTTCTCCTCCAGAGGACGATGAGGAGGAAGGTAAGAAGTGGATTGTGTGCTTTGTATACTTTGAAAGAAAGGGCACTCAGTAAATAACATAGTTATGAAGCATGTCAAGTCCTTTCCAGTCAGAATCTGGCCTACTGATGTTTTTTTTTTCTTGCTCTAATGCTTAGAGTATTAAATAACCAGTACCCCTGCATTCCTGAGTCAGCCTCTCCCTCGTCTGACACTTCTGTGTCTATGCTTTTCTCAGCCCAGGCCTTGTGAAGCCTCCAGTGTGATATATTTGGAATAACGAGAAAAGAGGCTGCTAAAAATTTGAGATTATCATATAGCTTCTGCCCCTCCCCAAGCAGCTGTGAACAGATTTGAGACCAAAGATGAGAAGCTGATATTATTTGGAAATATAATCAAGCAGGAGCCTCTTTTGAGAAGAGGCAGGTATAGACATCTGTAATACATATATACCATGAGCTGAGCAGCTTGAAATTTAATGCATTTTCAAGATGTGTTCTGCTTTTAAAAATTATCTCAAACCAAAGTGGGCTAGTTCTGAGTATATAAACATCTGGCCTTATAGCTCTGAGCTGAAATGTAAGTGAACTGAAGTTTCTTTTTCCCTTTTTCTGCTGGTCTTCTTGGGTGGATTGTTTCACTTCTCTGCTTTAATTTCCCTTTTTGGGAGTAGGGGAGGGAGGAGAGGAAGGTTGGTTTGAAAATTTACTCCTTTATAAAGTGTTACTCAATAGCAATCTCTAACCACTGTGCTAAACCACAATGCTAGTCTTTTCTAGACCAGGAACATATACACATATATGTCTCAAATTCTGTTTATTGATACAACTTGCAGCATTGCAACAGTTTGCTGACAAGTTCAGGTGTCAGCTGAGAAAGCAGAGGTTTGATGAACAAGAATGTATCTCCTCAATAAGGCAAAAACACTCTGAGTGCACAAGCACTACATTCACAAATGAGGAGGAGTTCTTCTTGTCACACACTGATAACAGTTAGGAGAGCAACATTTAAATCTGTAAAGGCAGAGTAATGGCTGTTGATCTCAAAACATCTCTTCTGTTCTTTTGGCAGACAATGATGAACCACTCCTAAGTGGTTCTGGAGATGTTTCCAAAGAGTGTGCAGAAAAAATTCTTGAGACATGGGGAGATCTGCTGTCTAAATGGTGAGTGGCAAAACCACATTTTGAAAATGACTATTCTGAATATTCTTATTCTGTTCACTCCTTCTGCTTGGAGTTTTTGTTATTTCCAGAAGCCAGTTGAGATGAGATTGGTATGGATAGAAATTCACTTATGTTGTGCCTTTAGGTGGTTCTCTCTCAAGTTGAGTATTTTACTTATCTGTGGGTTTCACTGGGATTTTATGAAAGAAAAGCCTAAACTAAGTGGCATAAAGAAAATGCAGTACTCTTCCTTTGTCTTTATTTTGCATAGATCCATTCCCTTTTGTGATTCTGGTCTAGCTCACAGCCAATTGTTCCTGCAGCTGTCACATCTTGGAAACTGTGGCTTAAGAGTATGGGAGATCTGTACTTGGATAGTGAGGATGCTTTTCCTCTCTTATCTAAAGAATATGGCTCCAGAGCCTGCCAAAAAAGGAAGTACATGAGCTCTTCTGCTTTTTTCCTAGAAAATGCCAATTTACAGGAAGAGTGTTTCTTGACAGTCAAGTTGCTAATGCAACACCTGTCCTCATTTCATGAAGGATCTTTTATTCATCTTGAAGTAGCCTGAGCAGTTCTAAGAAGGTGATACTGATTACTGCAAAATTCAGGGAATTTTTTTCACAGGGGGATGACAGACACAACATCAGATTGAGCTCAAATATGCCACATTTTGACTGTGGCTTTAGTGGTTGCCTTCTGCTTCCTGATGTTACTGAGGAGCAGCAAATAATTCTGAACAGAATGTTGGATCTCAGCAGTAGGACAGCAGACATTAGAATAAGTCATGCACTTCAGATGAGGAAGATCATAGAATCCTAGACTGGTTTGGGTTGGAAGGGACCTCTGGAGCTCATCTAGTCCAACCCCCCTGCAGTGGCCAGGGACATCCCCAACTAGAGCAGCTTGCCCAGAGCCCTGGCAAGCCTCACCTGCAATGCCTCCAGGGATGGGAACTCAACCACCTCCCTGGGCAACCTGGGCCAGTGTTCCACCACCCTTGAGGGGAGGAACTTCTTCCTAATGTCCAATTTAAATCTCCTCCTCTCCAGTTTAAACCCATTGCCCCTTGTCCTTTCACTGCAGGCCTTTGCAAACAGGCCCTCTGCAGCCTTCTTATAAGTTCCCTTTAAGTACTGGAAAGTCATGGAAAGATGTAGATAGCTTTCTTTTTAATGTAAAGGTTATGTCAATTTTGCACTCTTTTTTATTTTATGCAATTACTTAGTACTCATTTGAATAAGTACTTTTGCTTCCAGTTTGCTTTTGCACTAATACATTGTGCTAATTTGGTAGGAAAGGAATGGACACATTTGTAAGAAGGGGAAAGGCTGTGGTAAAATGATCTGTGATCCCTTTTCCCTCTCTCCCCTAGACTTGTAGCAGCATCTTGAACAGATGAGCTCTATGCATCTGCTGCTGTGAGAAAGTTTCTTTCAGCTTGAATTTTTTTTTTTTGTAATTCTTGCAAGGGCTCAAAGATAATTAAGCCACCTGACTCCCATTGAAAATGTTTTGGCAGCTTTAAGAGGATATGAAGTGCTTCTGTGCTAATGCTGGCAACAACTTTAATATGTGTTAAAAGGCTTTTCCTTCTTAACTAAAAACCAGTATTTGGAAGTAATGATCCTCGAGCTTTTAACATAAGAGGATTGAAAATCATAAAAAAAAAATCAGAGTTCAGGTAGTTTCATGCTAGTTTTTTAGAATGCTGTAATTAATTTTGTGCAGTAATTAAATATGCATTGATATTTTGTGATTTCTAAATACTATTTGGCTTGTATTTCATAACTGCTGAGTCACACAATTTCCTCATTTCCAAGTAGTTTGGAAGAATCTAGCATGTGGCAAAGCAGTTTTATAGACCTTTACAAGCTCTATAAATATGATATATAAGTCTGTAGATGTGACTGTTGAGAGAAAACAAAGTGGAGGAGGACATTATGGTACTAGATTCTGTGTGATATATACTGAGTTCAATGTCTGCATTGCTAGTCTCCAGATTGCTGTGTTGGAACACTGTAGACTGGAGAAAAGGAGTCCCAGTCCATGTAAAGTCATCATCCACAGATCTGTTAGACTGTTAGCAACCATTATTAAATACCAGTTTGTGTTAAGACAATAATATGATTGATATGACAAAAGCTCTGTTTTTTGCCTGGCTTTGTCTATCAGTCCTCTTCATCATTTTACCTAGAAATTTATTTTTCAGTGACTGCAGAAAAATTGTGATTTCTTTGATATAAGGTTTCTGTCTTTTGGGGATTTTATGGTAAGCCATGAATGAACTGCTCAGTGCAACTGCATAAATTATATGCAGGTTTAGTTTTTTACAGCTTACAGTGCTGTAATTTATGAGCTGTCACCAGTCTCACATGAAAAAACTGTTTAGATGGGACTAACTTGTATAGTGGAAGGTGCTTAAATGCTTAGATGTGCTTAGATAACCATGTGAGATTTTTTTCATAGCTGTTTGCCTGTCTTCTCACCCTCCCTCACCCAGAAGGTTACCTGCTTCTTGGGAGTAGAGCACATGCTTGTGCAAACTAATTCTCATTTTGGTGTAGTTTGAGCTTGAAATCTTACACAGTGTGGTAGCTGTCCTCCAGTTCTAGATTTTGCTGGAGTGTTTTGGTTGGTTGAGTGTTCTGGAATACTGTGTCCAGTTCTGGAGCCCTCAATACAGAAAGGACATGGANAAATTTAATAGGAATTGAGAAAAATAGCTTGGAAAGTGTGTCCCCATATTCTGTTTTTTATCGTAACTTTAATTTCACTTACTCAGGCAACATATGGACTGTGTCAAAATTCCTGTCATTTGGCATGCTTGATGTTACACATCAGTTGTTGTTCATGTACTTGTTTATTTGTCTTTGGATGATATAACAATGCCTTCACCTACACCCAGGCACCTCAATCTGAGTGTGAGGCCAAAGACATTGTCAGCGTTGGTGCGAAGCGGTGTCCCCGAGGCCCTGAGAGGAGAAGTGTGGCAGTTGCTAGCAGGATGTCATAACAATGATCACCTGGTGGAGAAGTACAGAATTCTCATCACAAAGGTAGAATGCCTTTTCCCATCTTTCCCCCATTCCCACATATCTTAAGGAATACAGAGACACACACTCAGGTGTGTACTTTCTCACTTAAAGGTTCATGAGTGCATCCGAATATGGTGTATCAAACTAGTTAGTATAACTCAATCCTCCCTCCAACAAAAACCCCTAACATTGTAGCACTATCTGTACTTTGAGTGCTTTCTTTTCTGTAGTCAAACTTCTATTTCACTCAGATGAGTTCTGAGTTAGTCAAAAATTAGTATTCTGTTAATTGCTTTCATAACTGACAGAAACTCAAGGAGCTCGTTTCCTTTGCTGGCTTGGTTTTCTTGAATGAAAGCTGGATTTTACTGTATTGTCTTAAAGCTTTTGCTAAAAATCTAGCAGTAGTTGAAATTGCAGCCTTTTTTTTGATAGGAAAAAAAGAATACTTTGGACATTTTTGCTCTAGACAGCAGGTTTTTAACTTCTCATCTTGAATGCTGACCTCAGTAACATAGGAAAAGAAAATAAGATTCATATACAGACAACATTTGCTGTTTCTCAAAGCTCTATAATAATAAATGGTCACAAGAATCAAATGTTACTTCCTTGTCCTGAAAACCAATGTGCTAATTTGTATTTGACCATTAACTGTATAGATACATTGTATTTTGCTGCTTTCATCAAACATGCAAGTCTAGAAGGACTATATTAGAAATTATTGATGCATCCTTAGTACAAATATAACAAATTAATTATTCACCAGTTAAAAAAGCAAAACAACTGAGTCAGCCTTTGTGTATCTGTTCTGATGGCACAGATTCATAAGGAGCAATTAAAGACCTTATTCTGAGGGCAAGAGGGCTTCTGAAATTAAACTCACTTTCTACTGGAATCATGCAGGAAGGATCCTACGTGACTGGAATGAATCATGTTAGACTAGCTAAAAATGTTCTGCCATAAGTACTTTCACATACTTATTGAATGTGGAAAAAACTTGATCTGAGTTCCTTAATACTAGTACATGCTTTGGAGAGCTATAACTTGGGATTTTGTGGTGACTAAATCATACAAATAATGTGGAGGTTGAGTGCTCTGGCAAGGCATGTATCACAGTTATCCTGTTGTGTTATTTTAATTGCTTAGTGAGTGGTTGACAGTGTCACTTGTTTCTCTGTTTTGGTATCAGCATGGGAAAGATAATCTCTTTGTGGCACAGTTGGTGACACATACTGCTACTATCTTTGTAAACTAGAAAGCAATAGTGTAACATTACATTTTTAAAACTGTGAAACCTTTCTACTCATTTCCATTTGGCAGAGACAAAGGAAATAACCTGGATCTAATGTGTTGGAAGGATGTCTAGAGTACAAGTAAAAGGGAGAGTAGGCTGATCCAGCACTGTGTTCTGCAGTGACAGGACTGGCTATACCTGCACTGGCCATCCAGTGTGGAAACTGATTAAAAAAATTCAACAGTGAAAGAAAATAAGGACTGAATGACCATTTGCAGGCTCTGCTATAGTCATACAAGGACTGTAGGACACTACCAGAATGCTGCAAAGAAGCAGCTCAAGCAAATGGAAATGAAGTCTCCTTTACTCTGGAAGTGCCCTGTGGCTGTTTGTCTTACTGTGACTTAAATATGAAAGTGGGCTTTGAATGGACAAAGGTTGGTGCTTTGAGAGCAGAATTGTCTGGTTAGTTCACAGTGGAACTATGATTTCTTCAATCTTCAGGCAGTAGAAAAAGTGTTAAGGTTTCAAAAAGTGTGTCTGTATGGAAGTACTAAGGATGAGAATAGGCAAGGAATGCTTTGGAAGTCTTATGAGAACATGAACTCAAGACCCAGGAAGATGACATTTTTGGACCCATTGTAATAGTAACAGTGTAATAATGCTGGAATGTATTTTCACCTAATTTTTTTTTATTTTATTTTCATGCTTTTCATAGATTATTTGATAAGTTTGGAGTTCTAATGTGACTCATTCTTACTGCTCTTAAAATGGCAGCTCAGTTACAGTCAATATGCAGCGATGCATAGGAGTAAATTTGTCTGGGGAAAACAATTATCTGTTAATTATGTGAAGGCAAGGGTGTCCCTTGTCCTCCTAATGTTTTTCCATGGTTTGCATGCCACTAGTAAAAGTTCTTCTCTGGCAAACATGCAATTATTTGCATTACCATGCATTGAAAATGGTTTATCTGAGAATAACTGCTGTGAGGCATAATGCAGAAGGCACAAGGAACCTTTGCTCTTCAATGCAAGTAGGAGATACAGTAAGCCTGTTTGAGCAGTCATAATCCAGTGCCCCTTCTCTCTTAATGTTGACCTCTATTCCTGTAGCTGCATTTGATTTCTGTCAGACTTTTCATGACCCCATGCGGCAGCACAGTCCCAAATTAATAAGGATCTATGTTGACAGCTGCTTCAAAAGCTTCTAGTCTCTTTCAGGGATTTTTTTTTTCCCCTTGTGCACAGGGTGTTGGATGCAGGCACTTCAGTAGTTCTTTGGCTGTTTGCTTTCCTGTGCAGTTCTGGTCCCTGCTGCTTGGTGAATCTGTTTATTTTGTTGTTGTTTTCTTTTGCATATTAAATGCTGCAAGGATAGGTTTTTGTTTACTATTGATATGTGGCCACTGAATGAAATATCTTCTGTTGTGTTCTACCAGTAAAGTCTCTGTCTAGGTCTCTTGAATCTAACTTCTACATGAAAGGTGATGTTGAAACCGTGCCTTGAGGTGTGCTCATTGCCTTCTAGTCATCCTGACAGTAGTAGTAGCTCTAGCTGGGTTTGTGTACTCTGTGCTTTTGTTATTGTGATGGTGTCTGAGTTTCACCATTGTGGTGCTTCCACACATTACTATTGAGAATTTGCATTCCATCTGTGTGCAGTAATAAAGCTTTTAGCAACTCCAGATTGCCACGCTCCTGGTGGGAGTGTGGATGAAAGCCAGCCCAGTGAATTAAGGTCATGTCCCTACTGGGGACAGAAAGCAAACTCTAGGTAAAATGATCTAGACAATCCCTTTGAGAGGCATCTGTTCCTGGTAGGACTTTGGCAAGCTTGGTTATGGCTGTTAATCTTCAAGCTTCCAGCCACTGAAAGGTAGAAGAGACATGGGGACTCGTTCCAGGTATTAATGGACACCTGCAGATAAAATGCGTCATGGTTTTGACAGTCATAGGTGGATGGAAAGTATTGGTGAGTAGAAAACTTGCAAAGCAAGCCACATAGGCTTAAAAACAAAAGAAAAAATACGATGATGCAAAGCAAAATAGACAATATCTTTTCTTACAAGGTTTTTAAAAAGGATTATACAGCTACTGAATCTCTCAGATCAGTAGTGATCTCTCACTGGAGAGATACTTCATATACCAAAAATTTTAGAACTTGGCATTTATAATATTGAGAAGAAAAGAAAAGCTTTTGGATATAGGTCTGTGTGGGAGGAAATAATGTCAAAGGGAAAATACCACAAACTGCTGTACCAGCTAAATACACTATATTAAGAAAATTATGACATGAGAGGGACATCTTGTGGCACAAATAAAATGAAAAAAAAAAGTAAAATCCAATGGCAGAAGTATAGCCCCAGGTGACCCCAGGGTCACCATTTCTTGTTGGAATTCTAGGCCTGATAAGAGATTGATTTCTTCCAGTTTTTCTTATAGCAGGACTCTTGTTATCCACTTTCTCATTTTCCACTTCTTTGTCTCAATGAGCTGAGAATTACAGTACACAGAAGTTCTACAAAATATACTCATCTATCTTGGTACAAAAGATATGAGGTTTTTAATGAAGAAATAGATTAAAATGTCACTATCATTATTTGACTGAAATGTGTTGCTTTCACAGTGGCATAAGATGTAGCAGTACTTTAGCTGTGGGTGGTTAACACTTATTTTCCACTTATATCACAATCACATTTCCATATGTTCATCTAAATTAAGAAGAATACATTTAATTTTCAGGAGTACAAAGGGCCACAATTTTATGTGATCGACTGAAGTGAAACCTAAAATATATCTGTGAATCACAGTATAAGAACTATGATGTAGCCTTGCTGACAGTGTGACTGAGTCTCTAGATCTCTTATTTGATTAGTTTTGATCATGTGGTGATAGAAGTTTAATTATCTTTCACAAGCAGTGGTTTTCCCAAGAGTTCTTGTTGTAACTTTGAATGATTTCTTGAATACCTTTCTAGTCTGAGGTGAGGTTGTGCTGTGACTCTCTAGTCTCACACACACTATAGAGAAGTCTCACACAGAAGTATTTTCAGTTTCTCACAGACCTCAGCCACCTGAACCACAGGTTTTCATGGTTTTTAGAAGTGGTTTTTCTTGGTAGGCTGGTTGTGTGCTTGACCAGAGAGCTGAGGTAGCAGGCTGGTGGATTTCCATCTGAATTACCTTCCAGTTGCAGTTCACACCCTTTGGCCACTTCCGTCTGGTTTCTGGTACAGAGGTGCTTGAGAGAATTAACTTAGATGTTGCTGGTTTGGGCTTGGGTGTTTGAAACAAGCAGAAGTAAGCTGGCATGAGCTTTGAGTAGAGTTAGCACTCTGGAGAAGCAATAGAACGTCAGTTAAAGGAAAAATCAGATCTCTCTCTCCTACAGAAACGCCTGAGAGCTGTATGGAAGTTAAGCTTGTTCTTCCAACAGAAATCTAAACGTGGAGGAGTGTTTGGTTTGGTAGTGCGTCTTCTGGTTTGAAATTTCAGTAATCAGATGTTGTTTTTGTCAGTCTCACCATTTCCAATACTACATCGTTTTTATATATCTAAGATATATGTAAAGTTCAATGTATGTAGTTTTCTTAAGAATGTTTATAATGTGTCTGTTCATGCCTAAGGATCCAGAAATACTATTTGAATCAATTGGCATCTATATCATTCTCTGCTTTGGAAAGATAGATCATTTCTCCAGCAGTAGTTCAATCATAGCTTGAGGTTTTTTTGTTTGTTTTTTGTTGTTGTTGTTTTGTATAATCACAATACCCTTGCCTAAATTTAATTCAGAGTTTGTTTCCTAGCTACATTTCTAGTATTTCAGCTGCTATGAGTAGAAACCCCATGAAGTGTAACCAAAATGAAGGACAATAGTGCTAAGAACTTTTGGGGGGTAAAGATAGGGTGGAAATACCATGGTTTTGTGTTCAGACTTTTGCACAAGACTAATGAAGAATCTGCCAAGTCATGCTGTTTGTTGTCCAGCACAGATTTTTGACCAATACAAGTGTACCATAAAATGGGGTTTTTTCCTGCTTACAGGTCAACTAAAAAACTGGGCGTTGCAGTGTGATTGCTTTGAGATCCATCCCTTTTGGCCCCAACTAATTTTCCATTAGGCATCCCACAGGATGATAAATATTTAGCTTAGGTAATCTGAAACCTTGAATCTGTGGTATCATTTGAATTCAGTGTGTGGACTTAACGCCTGTAAGGATGCCACTTGCACTTTCATTTTTTGACAAAAGGACTTTAATTGCTGAAAAGCCTCACTCTTACTGGTTTGACCAGTTCAAAGATGAATTCCCTCAGCGATGGGCATGTCCCAGGCTATGGCAGTGGAGCACTGGTATCCAGGTCAGAGATGAGCTTCCGCATACCACAGGAACGTGTTTGCCAGCATGTCAAGTGCGTAAAACACTCTTGACAAGGAGATAGCAGTGTCCTGTGATGACATCTCCACTTTGTGCACATCCAAGAGGTTTTTCTGGTTAAATACGTGTGATGGTATTCGCCTATGGTGCGAATATAAGTTGAAGTGCTGTGTTGTGAGTCTCTTGCATGTTTGCTTTCTGGAATGTCATTGGGTTCTCTAGTTTGTCTAGTTGGGTGTAGGTTGTCTTGGGGGCTGTCAGAGGTAGCAATGCCTTTGTGTTTTGTGTATATGTGTGCAGGAGGTGCTTACCTGCCTGGAGCAACATTTGGGTTAATGGTGGGACACAGTTCTCAGCTTGGCCCATGGTTTTAACTGTCTCCAAAGCAAGACAAACTACACCTAGGAAACACACGATTATTCCAGAACAAGCATTTCCCCAAAAGGGCTCAAATGGAAAAGCCTTAAATTATGCCTAAACGTTTGAATTCATGTCCTTGCTTGACAGTTGTCATTTGCTGTGCAGTGAGGTGCTGAGAGGAGAAGCAAAGGTGTGCAGTGGGTGTCTGTCTGTGTGGGACCAGGGTGTGGGCATGTCTGTCTGTCTGGGGCACAGGTTTCTGTCTGTAGGATGGGGATGTCTGTCTGTCGGACCGGGGCGTGGGTGTCTGTCTGTATGTAGGACGGAGGTGGCTGTCTCTCTGCAGGATGGGGGTATCATCTGTCTGTCTGTAGGACCGACACGTGGGTGTCCGTCTGTAGGACGGGGCTGTACAGGGAAGAGGTCGCCGCCGCTGTCAGTGTGGAGCGCAGGGACCCGCTCCCTCTCCCGGAGGCCGCGGGGTCGCACGGGGTGAGGCACCTACCGCCGTCGGTCACTCCTGAAAGCAGCTTGCCGTTTTGGGTGGGAACCCGCATTTTCGAGGCCGCAGTCGGCGGAGCCAGGCTCCCCCGCACCCCACCCCGGGCGGTGCTGGACTCTGGGGCGGGCCGAGGGGAGCGGTCGGNCCCTCCCCCCGGCTCCGCATCGCCGCGGCCGGAGCACACGCCGCCCGTGCCGGCGCTCGGCCGAGGATGCTCCCGGGCTTTTGTTCCCCCTGCGGCAGGTAGGGCCCGCGAGGGCAGGGCTGCGGGCCGGGCCGGGCCGGGCAGGGCCGTGCGGGGGGCGGTGGCGGTGGGGGCCGGAGCGGCGCGGCCCGGGAGAGGCGGCGAACAAAAGCGGTCGTGCAAAATGGAGCCAGGAGAGAAGGGCTGGACCCCCCTCCCCGCCGCGCATCCCTCCGCCTGGATAGCCCGGCAGCAGCAATTTCGGGGAGCCTGCTCCGCCCGGCAAGCAAAGCCTCCCGCGCTGCCCTCCGGCCGGAGCCCAGCGCCTCGGGCCGAGGGCGTGGGGAGGGGACCGCGGGGGGTGGTGAAGAAGGCGACGGTGGGAGCCTGGCATGGAGCGGGCGCAGGCGGCGACTGGGAAGCGTTGTAGCAGGGCGTGGGGAAGGAGGGATGTTGATGGAGGTGGCAGCGAGCGCGAGGGGAGAGACGGTTCTGTAAAACACTTTCCCCTTCTCTTCTGTCAGCCTTTGGGAGGACTCGCGTTCTGACTCGGTGAAGGTTCCTTCTCCCTCTTCCCCAGCCCCTCATCCCCTCCTCGGCGAGGCAGCCCACCCAGGAGGGCTTTAATATCAGCCCTCTCTCGTGTGCGTGTGTGAAGTTGCTGACATGACTGCTGCTGGGTCCCGGTGCACCAGCAGCGGCAGGGAGCCGGATTTAAAGGGGAATTGTGCTGCAGACAATGCACAGCAGCAGCATCTGGAGCAGCCCTGGGGACTGGAGCTCCGGTTTTGACATTGCTACACACACAGCACCAGCCGCAATGACAGCAGCTGCCTGGAGTGGCTGCAGGCATCAGGCAGGAGCATGAAGTAGAGATCACTGCAGTGCTCAAGATGAACTCCTCTTTAGTTGGCAACCAGAGTGGCCGGCCGTTCTGTCTCCTGGCTATTAGCTATTTGGAGACCATCAATTTTTGCCTCCTAGAAGTGGTTATTATTGTGTTCCTCATGGTGCTGATTATTTCAGGCAACATTATTGTAATATTTGTCTTTCACTGTGCACCTCTGCTGAACCACCACACCACCAGCTACTTTATCCAGACTATGGCGTATGCTGACCTCCTGGTGGGCGTGAGCTGTCTGGTGCCTTCTTTGTCTCTGCTGCACTACCCTATTGTTTTGAGTGAGTCCTTGGTTTGCCAAATCTTTGGTTATGTGGTATCAGTGCTGAAGAGCGTCTCCATGGCCTCTTTGGCGTGCATTAGCATTGACAGATACATTGCCATCACGAAGCCACTGACCTACAACACGCTCGTTACTCCGTGGAGACTTCGAATCTGCATCCTGATCATTTGGCTGTACTCCTGCCTGGTCTTCTTACCCTCCTTTCGCTGGGGAAAGCCTGGATATCATGGGGATGTGTTTCAGTGGTGTGCCAATTCCTGGAACACCGATCCCTATTTTACTCTCTTCATTGTGGTGATGCTCTATGCCCCAGCTGCGTTCATCGTCTGCTTCACTTACTTCAACATCTTCCGCATCTGCCAGCAGCACACCAAGGAGATCAACGAGAGGCGAGTGCGCTTCAGCTCTCAGGATGGGGAAGCTGGGGAGGCACAGCCCTGCCCGGACAAGCGCTATGCCATGGTTCTTTTCCGCATCACCAGTGTCTTCTACATCCTCTGGTTGCCCTACATCATCTATTTTCTGCTGGAGAGCTCCGATGTCTATAGTAACCGCGTTGCATCCTTCTTGACCACTTGGCTTGCCATTAGCAACAGTTTCTGCAACTGTGTCATTTACAGTCTCTCCAACAGTGTCTTTCAGAAGGGGCTTAAGCGTCTCTCGGGGGCTATATGTGCCTCATGTGCTAGACAGAGGGTAGCTAAGGACTCCTCTACCTCTAGGAGCAAAAGATCTTCCAATGGATGCCATGCCTAAGACTCCTATCAACTGGACTGGGAAGTGCAGGGACAATTCCATGAATTGCAAAATAAGTTAAATATGATTTTAAGATACCCAGATTTGCAAAAAGGTTTTTCAGAAATGCTGCTGACATTGAAGAATCAGGAGCGCATATCATTGTGGTATCGCTTTAAAAAAAAAATGATTGCTGTGGAGGAGGCTGTGGAGTTTCACCTCCATATTCATTTTTAAGAATAAAGCTGTATCTTGACACTTACCTCTCCAGCTGGTGTGACTGAATGGAGTGGGTGTCTGAGAGCTTCAGCAAAATGTAGTAGTCTTTCTTACAGCTTTACTGGGTTCTTTTGAGATTCGTGCTTCACATGTAAATGATAGATCTGAAGTGGAAATGTCACAGTATATGGTTATATTACAGGGATTTTTTGATATATGCCAAAGTATATTGACACAGTGTTCCAGCATCTTAACAGAAGGGGCCAAACAATTTGTTGTTCAGTGCTACCTAGGTGGGACTTCTAGAACAACAGTGAGCAATGTGAACATTTTAGTGTGATCTTACTGAGCCATGAGTGCAGTGATGTGATCTGAACAGTCGTATGCTTAGGAGGACTGGTCTGGCTTCTGTGCCCTGTTTCTCTGGTAGGATGCATGTGTGTGATCAGAGTACGGCATCTGCATTTTCCTGTTCGTTGTGAAGTGAGAAGAAAAACTTGGATCAGACCAAATTTAGCAGTTAAATAAAATGTGGTTTTGATAAGCTAAGAGAAAATACATGTTGCTTTATGATGCCAGAGTTGTGGCAGCCGCTCGAGGATGATGCCAACATGTGAAAATTATTCTCAAACCAGTGGAGAAATGCCATGGTTTAGTATGTGGAAATTTTCTCAAGAACAACTTTAAAAATAACATGTCCATTTTTTTTTTTAATCTAAATTCTTCTGATATTTTACATACTAGAACTTAAGGGGAAAGGAAAGAAAACAATAGTCTTCTAAACAGCTAAGGGAACTATGTTGTAAATTTAACTGTAGCATTCGAGTTATTCAGAAGTGCGGAGAGCTAAATCAGAGACATTTTTCTTTAGCCTTTGCGGGATTAAAGACAGTTCAAATATAGCAGGAGCTAAATCCTGTTGGCAAACCCATATCTAACTGGTCAGACAAAGTCAGTATCTGAGAAACAATCTCATTGACCACAACTTTCTCAAGATTAGATTCAATATTTTGGAGTACCATAGTGCTGTAAAGAAGGCAATATGGCCCTCAGATGGATTAGTTTTTCCTAAAGAATATCTTTGTCTTTTAACTGATGTCATATTGGAAAATGAAAGTGAACCAAATACTCTTGTAATAATGGGTTGGTCTGTGTCATCTTATCTCACCCTGTCCCTGGTACAGGGATATCCCCTTGCCACACCTCTGGTCTGAGAGCAGGTTACACGCTGTGACTGTCCACAATTCAGTTGTGCTCAGTGTGTTGGATTGCTGTGAGCCTGGGGAATCCTCTGAGCTCATGTTGGTGTGTACTGTTAGTGGGGAATGAAAAATAATTAGGGAAAAGTAATTTGATGGTTTTTTTAGAATTGAGGTAATTCTCTTGGCCAAAGGGAGGACTCTGTTAAAACAATTTCAGGTCTACTGTTACTATAGATCAAGATCATCTGTTACTACAGATCAAGATCATCGTCTTTTAGTACTGTACCCCAGCCCTCCTGCAAGCATAGACATTCCTTCTTCTCTGGTCTGCTCTGAGCCCTAGTCTCTTGTCTCTGTGCTTTGCCCTAGAGGATAACAGTTTATGTCTTTGTCAGTCTCACACAACAATTGCTGCCCATCCACATTTACTCCAGTACAGCCTTTTGAGGGCTGCCAGGGATGAAACAGTGAAGAAAAGAGGGAGCAGCAGGATGAAGCACTCCTGGCATGACTTGTACTTGCCAGTGCTCATTGCTGCTAGACATGAGTTCCTCTTACAGATATGCTTGTGTACCTGTTCCTGAGGAGGATAGGGCAGAACTTGGTTTGAGAGCCCTGTTACAAAGCATGTGTAAGTCATATCTTGGTTTACTTTTAACTTATTTCATCCATAATCCTAACCTCTCAAGAGAAACTTGCTCCTCAGTTCATCTGAAATACTAATAACAAAGATTGTCTAAACCCTGATGCCTTCATGACAACATTTCTTGTTATCTGTTGTAATAAGAGTGTCTAGAGCCAGGGCTTAGGCTGTGATCCTTGTGCAGACATGATAAAGGCAAGTTGTTCTGCAGAGCTATTGCAGTCTGAGTTTTGGTTAGAGACAGACAGCTGTGGGGGGAGTGGAGTGTAAGGGTGTAGTGAGTCATTTATAAATGGTATAATAAGCTCATAGCACATCAGCTAGCTAATTGTCCTCAAAGTGGTTTGTAGGTATTAAGGCTAAGGTGGTCTTTGGGGAACAATTTAAGGGCTTTAGTGACTAATATCTGCGTGTGTGTGTGTGTGTGTGTGTGTGTGGTATTTTTGGAACAGCCTCTCAGGTAAACTCCCAATAGTTTTTCCTCAGACTCTTCACCTTATCTAACATTTCCAAGTCTTTTAAGTAATACAATCTATCCTTGGAATAGCATTTGATTAACTTTAATAGGAGAAAAAAAAATCTACTAGGGCCTAAAACTCTAAAAATGACAGTTTCAGGTTTCTGTGGAAGCTGGAGAGTAAAGATTGTTGCTGCCTTTTTTTTTTCTCCTCATGGCATGAATATAGGGTTTAAATGAGAGCATTGTTTGTTAGGTTTTGATAGTATGGAAAATTTTAAAAAGTGGTCAGGGGTGTAAATCATGGCACAGAGATTTAACTCGAGATGAAGCAGTTGCTACTTCAGCTATAAGCCTAGAATTGTACTTAAGTGTAGTGGTTGTTACAGATGCAGATGCATGCTTGCAGCTGTTGTTGCTTTGCAGCTAAGGTTCAGTTCTAACATTCCTAACAGCCAGGCTTTTGTTCAGTTGCCTAACTCATCTCAAAGTCTTCATCAGCTCAGATGATTTCTGTGAGAGGTGGAAATCAGAATCTGGAAGTCTCCAAATGATGAGGATGGAGAGGTGTTGCAGTCAATTGATGCATTCAAGTTTCATCCAGTGTTTGTACAGACACTTTTAAATGTTGCCTCAGTAGCTTAGTTTATGTCAAATATTTCTATTTTTGTCTGTGTTAATTTATTGATTTAAAAAAAAAATAAATTACCTTTTTTCTCTAAGTTAATTTAATGTTGATCTGGTTTGTATGTGATTAGATGTTTTAAATATTCATAACATCTGAGTCTGTCTGCAGTGAAATTGCATGGAGGTGAATCCTCTTGTCTGTGCCAACTGTGGAAGAAATCATTTTGAACTACGTTACCTTGTTTGCTCAGCAGTCTATTTAACATCTTTTATCATACGGTTAACATGAAGCACAGTAGTCCTTTTCATCACAGTCTGTGCTAGGAACTGTGAGGCAGCAAACTTTGCAGTTGGATCACTTTCAACATTGTACATATGAAACTAATCCCTTCTTGGCTATATTTGTATCTGAGTGTGCCTGGTGCTTTACAAATTGGTATCAAGAGCATTGCACAGAGAAATGCCACACTGAGGAGAATGCAGAAATCAAATTACATCTTCATCCAAATTGTGTGTTGTGATATGATTAAATGAACTCATTTTGAAGTTCCATCTCAGACTATAAATTATTTTTTTTATTAGGGTTATCTGCCTCACTTTCATGTTAAGCTGCTAGAAGGTTCAATTTGCAGGATGCAATCCAATGGCATTTTTTAAGTGCCATGGGAAGGGTTTCTAAATGCACAACTTCTCAGAAAATGGTCATTTGCTTCATTTAGAACTCTTGATTTTTATTTATTTATTTTTTAAACGTTGCCTGGAGTTTAGGTTGTGATCTTATTGTCATTTTCCAAATAGAGTGGGAGAAAAATCTGTGAAATATTACCTTTTTAATAGTCTCTAATCAAGTGACAGTATTTTCTAACTCAACAGATACCTTTGTATGAAACAGAAGTTTTGCTGTTATCTACTATTAGGTTTTTTTTTAATTGAATGTTACTAGTTTCTACAGTCTGTGTTTGCTGTTAGGGGTTTTGTACTTGTTTTTAAGCTTCTTATCACGTCAGTTTGTTTCTGCTGGTTGGGATTCTGACATGGCTCAGTGTCAGAGTGCCAAGAGGCAGTCTTGAATATTTATCACAAATCTTTGACAAGAAAGTGGAACAAAGTACTGAGACAGAGAGACTCACAAGAGCAGCACAAGGTTGTGCAAGGAGTCTTTCTTACAGCAGACTCAAATGAGAATTTCCAGATTTCCATCTCATGCTGCATTTCTCTGGAGTTGTTCCTTTCTGGCTCATAGAAAGGTTTTACCTGTAAGCCCTTCAGTTATTTCCCTTACTGCCTGTGCATTGCAGAGGTACCACTTTGAAAGGCATGTTCTGCAGATGGGCAAAGGCAGACAGTTTAGTACTAAAATTATGTATGTAAAATGTTTATGGAAGAGGTTAGGTCTTCAGAATTAAAAGTTCATATGTGTAAAACCAAATGCAGTTGTATTCAGAGAAAGAAACTGAAAGTTGTGGCCAGTGGAAACCAACAAAGGAAACCTGCAGGAGAGCTGCTCCTGTGCTGATGGCAGCATGTGAATTGCAGTTCAGTCAAAACTGGAGTATTTAATTTGAGTCATATTCTTTACAGTATGTTGGTTTTTTAAGGAGTTTAAACTTCTTGCATTCCCTTTGCTGCTCTCCGAAGACAGCTCATCTGAGCCTCAGGGCCCCAACAGCAAGTACATTGCCTTCAGCTCTGCAGTGGCTATTCAGCCCCTCTGTTTCAGTTCAGGTAAAATGGGATTATGCCAGTCTGTGTCATGCTTGACCATCTGAAATGTTTCAGCAATAGGGAAAAAATCTGGTGTGATAATGTCTGTCTAGTCAGCTTCTCAGGTTTTCTTCTGCAACACAAGGTTTTCTAGGCAGGTGAAATGTTTTGCTTATGCAGGCAGCTTTGCTGATGTTCTCTGCTCAATAGTGACTTTGGTCACCTTTCAATTTTATTCCTACTGGAGAGTTCTACACAAGCCACAGTCTGTGTCTGCATGCATTTAGTGGTGATTGCAAATGGAAGTGTTTGCAGATTTCCCCCCATCATCCTTGCATCTCTTGAGCTTTAGCAGTTAATGAAAATGTTATTAAGTTCCTATATCCTAATCCAGGTTGTTTCTTTACAGCCTCTGGTGTACTATAGCAATCTGTCCAGTCAAAACTAATTCTCTGGCTAGTGAATTTGTGGTGACTTTAACAACTTCTGTTTCTCAATTTAAGTCATCTTCATTTTGTCCTGAAGACATTGAGGGGGAGTGTCATCATGGAGCTGATCAAAGGTGCAGACTCTGCTCTGGGAGAGACTAGGAAGCCAAGTCACTGTGGGACTGTTATCTGTATGCTGGTTGAGAACCAGTAGCTTTATTTGCTAGGGAGTTTTTAGGAATGCTGCAGTGGATGCACATTGCATTGGGTTATATTTAGAATCTGGGTTTAGATAGACAAACACATTTTGAAGTTAGCAATTGCTGCTCATGTGGAGGATGCTCACCTGGGCAGTTCTTAGCATGAGACAGCACCTGAGATACAGCCTGAGGGTACCCTTGGGTGGTTTAGAAGAGGGAATGGAGTCTGAGCTTTTGGTTCTGACTCCTTTCTTTTTATGAATTTGTAAGATGAAGATAGCAATTTTTGTAATTCAAAGCTTTGGCTTCTCTCTGGTGGTCATTACTGGAGATCTTTTAATTAAAAACTGAAATAACTTCAAGTAACTCCTTGTAAAGATGAACTCAAATCTTGCTGTGCATATGTAAGTCATTCTTAAATGTTACAAAGGTCACATGATACAAGCAATCAAATGCTTAATAAACCAATTCATTGCTTCTGTGGTAAATTGAAAAAAAAAAATTCTTCTGGGATTTCAACTGTAAATGAATTCTTTAAAATTAATAATTAGATTAGTAAAGGATGACATTTTAATATGCTGGCAGGAATATAGAGGGATTTGTCAGGGGAAGCAAAAACAGACTTTGCACTACAGTGGCTTAGGTATATTTATAGTGCTAGTGATTTGTGTGTGTGAAATCTTTGGACTATTTTAATATAATGTAAGGCTTTGAGCTTTAGCTAACTCAAGTTGCTTGTTTTATGAAGTTACATTAGTACCACACTGTGAAGTATTTTTAAATATTAGAATTACTGAGTATTAAAAGTATTTCATAAAACATTTTTTTAAAAACATTTTCTGTAGATGCTGTCAGAGGAATTGTTGTTTAGTGTACAAAGAAATAAAACCCTGAGGGCTGTAAGGTACCTGTATGTTTCTGATCACCTCAGTTTTTGAGGGGTTAGGTATTTCTTGAGGTTAAACTGTTGTCACTCCAACCTACTAAAAATAATGGTGCAGTTAATCCTTTCAGATAACAGGAAGCAGCATTACCTCCACCCATGCTTTTAAACTGTCTGAAAGGATTTGCAATCACATATATTGTCTTCACAGACTTCTGTCTTTAGAAATGCTGTACAGCACAGTGTTTTGCAAGTTACTATGCTGATAAATTTCTCTCCATATGTAACCTTTGAACTCTAGTTTCTATTGTACTTCCAGCATGTAAACACTAGATTCAATTTTGTATTCCTCTAATGAATGCAATGGGATGGAAATGAGTTTGCAGTTGCTAATGATGAGCTTTTTTTACTGTTCTTAATACTCGTGGGTATGTCTTTTCTTCAGGGATTTCAAAATTGTATTAGTACCTTTTTTAATTGGGGTTTTTTTTTCACATGCTGTTTACAATGAAACTGCAAGCATGGGAGGCTCTGCGTGCATGTGCTTTTGGGTTGCTTTGCTGAATGGAATACAGTGGAGCAGTCTTACTGCAAAGGATGCTCACTTTTCCTTGTATCCCACCTGTCTCCTTGCGCCTTTGCCATACCTGGGACAGCAGAAGCCAGTGGTGAGATGACTTCAGTGTGTTCTGTTGAGATTGGACATTTGTCAAAGGGTTGTTACAAGGAGTTGTGTTTGGAAGAGTTGTGTTACAACTGGTAGTTTTTTCCCGAGTGTCAGTGAAAAGGCCAAGAAGAGACAGAATCACAGGTAAGGATGTGTATGTGTGTGTTTGTAAGAACTTTGTGCAACTTTCAATGCTGGAAATTGTTTTGTATTAAAAGATCAGAAAGAGGTGTGACTGTGAAACCCTTACTATGAAGAACTATGGGGAAAAATTCCACCAAAGCAGATTAGAAAAGCAAACAGGTGAATTAGAGCCAATCCAACCCTAAAGACTCTCTAATGCTGGGTTTAATTCTGACACAGTAGAGAGTCTCAGGGTGTCAGTCTGGGCTTCTTGCTGTTCCTCATCTCTGCTTGGGTTTGTTCTGGTTTGTACTCTGCAAGGGAAGGTGGAGATGGTGAAGATGGGGGTTTTGATATGCAAGGCAGCTGAGGAAGAGTTCCTGTTGTGGCTCCAGAATGGTGTATTTTGTGCCAACTCAGAATTGTTGTTAAAATACAGGGGAGAGAGGTACTTCTGCCCCCTTGTTTTAATAGACATTTCTGTCGCTGATTTTTCAGCTAAGACTAATAATAAGAAAAACTACAGTTGAGCCAAAAATGACAAATGTTACTGATTTAAAATAATACTTGCATATTTTTAACTATTAAATGGAACTAGATAAACCGGAAGCATGTAAATATCTGATTCTGAATCTTTGCATCATTATTTCCAAGAGATGATTTTGCTATGAGCCATTAAAACTCAAAGAACTGTATTATTCCCTTTGAGATGATCTGTACCCCAACTGTGTCATACATCTCTTGGCTTGTTTCCTTTTTGCTGTAGATGTACATACATATATATGTGTACTGTGCTACTGTACAATTACTGCCATGTTTGGTTGTTTTAAAACACATCTATATAGGTGTTTTACATGTGTGTACATATATATATATGTATTTTAAAACAAGCAGTTTAACAGGGCAGTAATTGTACAGTCAGACAGTTTAGGGCTTTGTACAGTATGTAATTTTAAGAATGTCAGTGTGATTCTTAGCAAATTTTATAAACACTTTTCTGAATCTGTTATCAGCATTTCCCATCCTAAGAGAAACTGCACATTTTTCAGTGATTGTTCCACTGGTTACATTTTTGTCTGCCATTTGTTCTGGATTGATGTTATCTTGATACTACTACAATTTCAAGGGCTGTTGACGCATTTCACATAGCCTAGGATTGCCTGTTCCCCAAATATATGGATCATGCATCAACAGTGCTAAGTAGCCTTACTGTTTTGCCTAAAAGCCTAGCTAATTTATTAACTACTCTCTCTTTAAAGAGAGGTCTTTGGAAGGGGTAACATATTTTAGGATGCTCCTTCTCTTTAAAGGGAAACTGAGAATTGAATAGCAGTACTTGTTGATCAGTGATATTATTGTAGCCAAAGGATGCATGGGTGGTTTAATAGGAAGTTTTTGCTTCGAGTTTCTTGATGAAATGTAGTGTTCTACAGAGCTGTGTGAAGAGTGTAGTTTTTTATTCTGAAATGCACTTGTACACTTTATTTGAAAGGTCTGAATGGATCATAAATACATTTAAGAAATAAATGATACGTCACATGTTTTCACGTCTTGTCTCAGATGGCTTTTATGCAACTGTGCTGATAAAAGGTGTGTTTGTTTGGGAGTGGGTGGGGTTCTTTCCTCTTATCTTGATTGCTCTAAATAGTCTGACTTGTACCTAATCACCAAGATCAGGAAAACCTTCCAGCATGCATTTGGTGTTTATGTTTTATCCATACGCGATGTAGGGCACTGTAGGCAAACTCCCTGCTATAATTTTCCTGTGGGAAACTTGAGCCCTAAAAGGAAACGAACCCAGCGAAAGGGCTGGGATATCACAAGGGATTCACTTTTATTTTTAGAATTGAACTATATTGCCATATTTGGACTGCAAGTATGCTGTATTGATGCACTATTGTATCAAATTGCAGCTGTCTGCCCATTCCGAATTTGTCTAAATTATTCAGGGTTTTTTTTTCACATAAATACTATTTATTTGTGAATGTTCTCAGGAGGTGCTAACTGCAGGTAACATATTCTGTGGGCAGGACTTCTTGTGAGAAGCTAACAAGTACATTGCTTTGAAAGCAGGGGTTCTGAGAATTTTCCTCAAGGTCTCAGTAACAGGTGTAATGCTTACTAAAACCACCTCACAGTGGTTTGGTCAAAGACAAGTGCAGACAAATTTATTCTGTGTAAAAGTCAGTGTAAATATTGCTTATTAAAAGGAACCTTGGGAATGCCATCAACCTGCATAATAGACCTGGTGATACAGTATCCTACTAAAAATGAAAACACCTGTTGAAAGACTTTGCTTTTTGGATATACTTAAAATCTACAGATCCACTCAAAATAAATGATCCCTATGATGGACTATTACTGTAGTTGCTGCCCATGGAAGTTGCAAAGAGTTTTGGCTTTTTCTGCTTGTTGCAACTGCTGAAAGCTGTTATCAGGCTTGGTGCTCTCAACTGGCTTATCTATGCCCAGCAGCAACATGCCATGATCTGACCCTAGGCAAAGCAGGTAAAATTCCACTGATCAGTTTGAGTCTCTATACCCTTCTTGCAGTAATCTCTAACTATGTGACAAAGTCGTAGGACCTTCCTTAGAAATAATTGTGACAAGAGTGAGAATCAGGCAGACTCTGGCTTTTGTGGTGGATGTGTTGGACAACTCAGCCAGGTGAGCAAAATTCCCTATTTCGAATCCTTCTGGGGTGGGGACAGGGGGAAATCTAAAGTTTGGACCTTGCCATTTTCCCATTTTTATGTTGTTTTTGAAATCAGGCTCTGTCTAGGCAGAGGCTTTATGTTTTATGACCCATTGGGCTTCTTTTGTGGCATGGTGCGACGGGAGCTGATCTTTGGGTGGCAAACCATTTCCAGCAGGCAACTTCCTCTGCTTCTCTGGAGATGTCTTATTTCTGGAAGTTTTTTCCAACACAGATCTTGCCCTTTCAGCAATTCTTTGCTGCTGCTTCTTCATCCTCTTGAATTTATGTAGGGGATTAGGAGGAATAAACCTGAGCTGCTGAAAACTGTAAGTAGATCAGTCCCATGAAGAAGTACTGGGAACTCAAGCTCTTCCATGTCTTTTAGTTGGGGTTTAAGCTATGGGAAAAGCTCCTAAAGTAACAGTTTCAGGCTGAAGATGCTGATTGAGGTTGTAACTGCATGGTATGGTTTGCAGATCATGGGACATGATCATTGTCCTTGAAAAGACAAGGAAAATGTCTTTTAAGCATGTCCAGCTTAGGAGGTGGGAACCAATATACTCCTATATATAAGCTGATACAATAGATGAGCTTTTATCTGCTGGACTGCATCCTGGTTTCCATAATTACCCACATAGTTTCTTTTTAAATCAGCTGGAGAGGAAAGTTTCAGTGTATATGTCCCCTAATATTTTAAAGTGCATAAAAAGAGGAGGAAGGGTATGTTGTTAGTCTGAGTATATACATTTTCCTGCTTTCCTTTGGAGCAGTGAACTGCTGTGAGAATTCTAATCTTCACTACACTTGCCTCAGTTCTCATGGCTGTTTTCCATTCTGTTTTCTTTATTCCTTTCTTTTTCTTCCTGTCATTCTTAGCTTACTATTTTTCAGTCCCAGTTTGCGAAGGGTGTGGGTTCAGAAGGGTTTCCTTCAGTTCCCAGTCCCCTGAAAGCATGAGAAATTGCCCATTGAGCCAATTCTCACAGCAAGGTATAAAAATAGGAGTAAAGAAAAGGTTACACAATGCTTGGATTGCAGCAGTTTGTACTAATGGGGAGATTTCAAAGCCATGGTTTGAAAAACATTTTTTAAACCTTATCATTTCCTTTCATTTTTCTCTCCCCAAGCTATGCTTCAGCTGCAGGAACTAGAGCTGCAGATTACCTAAAGAATTGTACTGAAACATAGGAGTCAAGTGCTGAGCAAGTCACGCAAAGCCAGAGACCACTGATTAGTTCTCCTTAGCTGTAAGGAGGGATTTGTTTGAGAAGCCTTTCCTAAGAGTTTCCAGCCAGATGCTTTGGTCTCTGCTGTGAAATAAGTGGATTAAAGGGCAAGTGGATTTAAGACAATGTTGCCATTGCAGCAGAACGCTGGTGACGCTCAGGAAATACACTTTGTTTGCTACCCCAGATTGCAGCAGCAGTACCTGTGCTCCTGCAGAGCAGAGAACTTCACTATAACTCAGTCTTGCAAACGGTTAAGAAACTGAAGATTATCACTGAAACTCTATTCATGTGCTTTAAAGTTTTCAGAATTGTTTCTGAGCATTGTCTTTCTTTACTTGCAAAACTAGCTGAAGCTAACAGCCAGCCATTATCTTACTTGTCTTTGTTGACTTAAAAGGCTTGTATTTATATGAAACTTACTTAGCATTGAATTTTGTTTGTTTCTGATTTCCCTATAATGAGAGTCCTCTTTGCCATGTTAATTATTGCCAAATTGAAATGCTGAACAGTACTTTTGATATCATTTCCCAAACAATCCAGTAACTTGATTCTAATAGCAGTGTAATGCTTTCATAATGAAATGTCTGTAGTAAGCCACATAGAGGAACATTAACCTTGGATTAAAATCAGAAGAGAAAATCAAGCACACTGTGGTAATTTTGTTCTTGTTTGCAAAATCATTTTGTGAAGAAAAAGATGAACAACGAGCTGTATTTAATGATCTTCACTCATTACATTGTGTACTTTTTAAGTCTATTTGACTTTCTTCTCTTTGTCCGATGGAAACATGGGTTGTTTGGGTATAGCAGAACTTAAAAAACACATCACTTTTGTTTTGCTTCCACAGATCATCTTGTATATTTGCAGTGTTAGCCTGGACACTGTTACATAGTAATCTCATGTGTGAAGAAAAGTGGCTTTTTTATTTGTGTGTTCAGTCATTGCCAGGAAAGTCACCTAACAAGGGAATCTTCGACCCTTGTGAGGAAAAGATCCTATGATTCCCTCTTACTGTCTACTGTATTTAATAATTATGCTTTGTCAAATTCCTTTCATCTCTACCAGTAACTTTCACTGCCTTTTGTGTAGACTTGTCCTTGATGCAGATTTTCTTGGTGTTTCTTCCAGTTGATCTTTTCAGTCTGTTATTGACATTTGCTGATTTTTCTTAATTGTGTGCTATTTGTTATTGTTCAACTTTCCAAATGTTGAAGGCATCTGAAACTGATTGCATCAGAGCAAAGTAGAGAACAAAGTTCCATCTTCCTCATGCTGAAATGCCCAGCTTGTACAGGCAACTGTCCCTGCATTATGTAATGTTTCACTACCATGCTGTCTTTCTTGGGCTTGTACTCAGTTTTCTACTTTTCTATTGTCTAATTCTGTTGAGGGAATGAGGAGTGGTTTCTCTAGCTTGAACCTAAGGGACAGAATTTTGGACAGCAGCATGCAGCACAATGGACTGCTACTCTCTGCACTTGTGAGATAAAAGAAATGTGACTGGGCAGTATTTGCCAAGTTCAGAAGTCTCCTAGAGAAGGCTGCTCTCTGCATTGCAATGTCCTTTTTCTGCCACTCAGTGACCATTCCCAGATGTGCTTAGGTAACCAAATCCTTCAAGATTATGATCTGGAGCTGCCAGCCTGCAGGCAGCCTGTTCTGGTTGAGTAGACTGGTTTGTTAAATTTAGAACAGTGCACAGAACAGAATGCCAATCTGCTAACTCTCAGCCCTAGCATATTGTAATTTATATTCTTTTGATGTGTGTTAATTTACATTTTGATTTTTTTTTAATAGGAATCTCCACAAGACAGTGCTATCACCCGAGACATCAACCGAACCTTCCCTGCTCATGATTATTTTAAAGATACTGGGGGAGATGGCCAGGACTCCCTGTACAAAATATGCAAGGTATTGTTTAAGTTCTTCTTGGCTGCTTTTGGTTCCTTGGAAGGAAGAAACTAGCAAAAATGGACAGCTTGTTATTTTGTTCAGTTACCCAAATATGTTTTATGCTTCCAGCAGTTTCTTTTCTGTTCCCCGTGTTTCTTCCTCTTCCTGATGTCCCTGTGTTCCTGTTTGGAGATAAAAGCACTCAGAGAAGTGGTTTGCTAGGCTGCAGCACTCTTGTGTCACTATAACCAGCCACTGCCACTCTAGTGCAGTTTGATTTTCATGCAGGTTATCCCTTCATTAGACCAGCGAGCTCTGCACCCTGTGCAGATGTTATGAAGCTATGTTCACTGCAGTGTTTTATTTGTGTTTGTAGCTCGAGACTGACATGCTCTAAAGTTTTGATTCTTTTTTTCAGGCCTACTCTGTCTATGATGAAGAGATTGGCTACTGCCAAGGCCAGTCATTTCTTGCTGCTGTGCTGCTTCTACATGTAAGTGGTGGGGGTTTCCCCCACTTTGTTTTAAGCTTAAGTATTTCTCTACTTGACTAGAACAAATGTTGGCAACTCCTGAACTAGTAGGGTTGCAAGCCACATATACACTTTCCTGTTGGTCAATTACAATGTGATTTTATACAGAGAAGAGTGCGTTGTTTGAAACTTAGTGTAGTATACATAAGGACTCTTCTCCACAGTCAGCATCCATTTCACTGTGTTTCTCTTTCAGGATCTCTCTTTCAAAACTCCTCATGCTTGTACTCATTATCTCTAGTAGGCATGGAATTTGTGTATAAGACAGCACTATAAATGTTTCTGGAATACTGTGTCCAGTTCTGGAGCCCNGTTAAAAGATTTCAAGGTCAGATTTAAGCTTTTTAGAACATGTTTCTATTGGAATCAGTCAGAAATATGGATGGTAGTTGCCACATGTCTTGTATGCACAGAAATGTATTTGATATTGATGGGATGTCAGTTTATTAGGTGTCAGGTCTTTGACCAACATGCTGCTGTTGTACTGTGGGCATTTGTGCTTCGTGGTTTGAGAGGATAGTGAAGGATACAATAAGATTTTAATATATTTTAAAGATACTGAATTGTGCTTTTTTAAAACTTATTTGTTGTTGATAGAAGTGTTCTAATCAGAGTAAATAACCTTTAATTGCTTGCATGTTTGGGAGCTGGAGAGATTGGTGGTTACTGTATATCAGAAGCAAAAGCTTTAGATTCACTCATGCTTGGGAAGCATGAGAAGATTAGAAATCTGTACAAATTATTTATAGACGCTTCTTTTTTTAAAGTAATGTCTGCTTTTTATCAGTTCTTTTATTGCAAGCATGGGTAGTTGAAACTGAACAGAGCTTCTAAGCCCAGTAGTGTTTTGAAATTTCCTTTCTCCAGCTGCTTTTTAGTGATCATTACTACCAGAGAGAAGTATGAAGACTTCTCCACAGTTTTCAGTGGAAGAGGAAGTTTGATCTTCAGTGAAGAATTTTCCATAATGTTGTAGAGGGATATAGAAGAGATTATAAACACCATTCTTTTGAAACAAAACCTGAATGATTAATGATAACAACCATTTATTTCATTGTAACTTAATCTGAAATATTTAGGTGATGAGCTATTAATTCTTTATTACTACACTGAATCAGATCAAGAAGGGTGATACTGTCTGATAGCAGAACTGAATAATTTTACTGTGCTTTCTTTTAGCTCTTTTGTTGTTATATGTCCATTTATTTTAATATCCATTATGTCAGAGAGACTCACTGTAAAGAATAAGCCATATGTCATTCTAGAGTTCTTTCCTTAACAATAGCTGTCGATTCTGGGGATAATGTATGCATTTAAAAAAGGCTAAATTTCAAATAAGTTTCTTTTTATTTGATTCCCTTTTGAAGTCAGCCTTTGGAGTGTGGCTGCTAGGGAGAATAAATATTAAAAAGAAATGTTGCAGAAAAGGAAATTAAGTTTCTGTGAGTCCTTCACTATCAGTTTGAAATGTCTCAGCAAAGTTTCCAGTTTTGACAAACTCCATCTGCAGATTAATAATAGAATACTTCAGATGCATGTTCTGTCCTTTACAGGAACAAGTGATTGACCTGAAGTCAGACTTTAGTATGGAAATGTGAAAACTGAATTTTGATGTTGGAGAAAAATGTCTAAACACTGACAAGCTTTGACGAGTGTTTATTCAGTTTTTGGCAGGAAAGGGAAATTGAACTTTCCAAAACTAATGCTGAGTTGTGATATGTGGAACTTTTGTTAGTAGTTATTGGTCTCTCTTATTCATGCCATCTAATAAGTAAACATCAGATGTAATAATGTCATTTAAAAATGTAGTTATATCATTAAGAATAAGGCAAATAGCCTGTTCAGCATCCTCTAATAATATTGCTTCTGTCTTAGTTCTATAGAAGACAGAGGGTCAGGCTCTTAAGTTTCTGGTTCTGACATGATTTGAAACAAAACACCAAGAAACTGCTTTGGTCTTGATGTACAAAAGATGTATATTTAGTCAAGTGATTGAGAGGTGGTTATTCCACAGAGTAAGAGTGAAATGTCATTTGCAAAACTAGACCTCATTTTGTTAGTTAATATTCTTGTTTGCTTTTAGACTAGATAGGGCCAGATTAAAAAACAGTGACAATTTCACCTTTCTTTGAGAGGAAGGAGAACGGAGGTAAAGGCAAATGGAACCAATCTGAAAGATTTAAATACTCTGTGATAAACACATTTTCCTGTCTCACAGATGCCTGAGGAGCAAGCTTTCAGTGTTCTGGTCAAAATCATGTTTGATTATGGACTCAGGGAACTTTTCAAACAAAACTTTGAAGATTTGCATTGCAAGTTCTACCAGCTGGAACGCCTCATGCAGGTAAGTGTTCAGCCTTGTCCGGAGTGATCAAAACTAACACTTTATCTTACAGGTGAATAGTAAGGATGAAGAGTGAGGACCCTCCATATTGGAAGGTTTTTAAGAATAGAGAGTGTTGACTTGAGGCTAGTCTGAGAGGACATGGATCTGATGGAGCAGGTCCAGAGGAGGCCACAAAAATGATCAGGGGGCTGGAACACCTCTGCTATGAGGACAGGATGAGGGAGCTGGGATTGTTCAGCCTGGAGAAGAGAAGGCTTCGGGGGGACCTAATAGTGACTTTCCAGTACTTAAAGGGAACTTATAAGAAGGCTGCAGAGGGCCTGTTTGCAAAGGCCTGCAGTGAAAGGACAAGGGGCAATGGTTTTAAACTGGAGAGGAGGAGATTTAAATTGGACATTAGGAAGAAGTTCCTCACTATGAGGGTGGTGGAACACTGGCCCAGGTTGCCCAGGGAGGTGGTTGAGTTGCCATCCCTGGAGGCATTGCAGGTGAGGCTTGCCAGGGCTCTGGGCAAGCTGCTCTAGTTGGGGATGTCCCTGCCCAGTGCAGGGGGGTTGGACTAGATGACCTCCAGAGGTCCCTTCCAACCCTAACCATTCTAGGATTCTATGATGCTGCTGGCAGTGTGCAGCAAGGATGAAGGCAGACATGTCTGACCAGTTGGGGTGGCTCTCGTGTGACATAGCAGTGACTGCTGGCACGCTGCAGAGTGGCATTCAGTGGCAGCACACCCACTGGCTGGATGCCCTGCTAAGGTGTGCTGGGCCCAGATTGGACTCACGGTGCCTATGCTCTAGTGTCCTTCTGAGCATCTACACCAGGTCAAGCCTTCAGCATCCTTAGGAGGTCCTTTAGCAGGTCAGGCAGCTGTCTTGTCAGGGTGGATACAGAATCCTGCCTTGCTGTACTGTCACTCTATCCTGCTTGCTTCTGTTACTTTGGGATTTCAACTACAGTTCCCAAATAGTATAAATTAATTGTCAATATTCATGTGTTCTTTTTATTATTAGGAATACATTCCTGATCTGTATAACCACTTTCTGGATATTAGCCTTGAAGCTCACATGTATGCTTCCCAATGGTTCCTTACCCTCTTCACAGCAAAATTCCCTCTCTACATGGTCTTCCATATCATTGACTTACTCTTATGTGAGGTAAGTGTTATTACTGGAGATTTGTACTGCTAGCAGTTGGACAGTTTCTCACCATCTTGATTCATGTCCTTGTTACTATCTGTTCTTTCAGAGCTGGGCATGTGAGAATTCTTTGTATGTAGAAGTGTTTCTGTAATGAAAAAAGAGTTCTCAGCATTTTAAATACATAAATTATGAGTCAAAATCTATATAAAAGATGATAAACTCAGATTTTCTGTAACTGTTGAATCTTTGAGATTCTGTAGAGTGCTCATGGAATGAGAGTTAATTTACAAATGTGTGGACTCCTCTGTTGTTAAATTGTATTATTTGCAATAATAACTTCTTTTAGTAATACTATTGCATGGATGCCATTGAGTATAAAATTTCCCAGCTAACTCTAATGCTGGTAACCTAACAAGCTTGGAGCAATTTCTCCCAGAAACTTGAAGTCTCTTTATATTTCACAGCATATACTTAGAGAGCAAAATTTTTTACATTGAGATTTTGTATGTAATCATGTTTAGAACAGTATATTTGGTAGCATGCTGGTAAGTAGTGTAATTTGAGTCAGAGCTTATTAACATAAGTGAAGAAATCACATTTTTGTACTGAACCATCCGTGAGTTATTTAATGATTTTCTTTTTTAGTTGCTGGTAAACATTATGCATTCATTCTTCAGTAACAGTTGTTACTGTGAAGTGGACAGTTTGACTGCATTTCCTTTACTGAAGGGCCTCAGCATTCAAAAATCTTCTGGTCAATGTTTTTTACCCTTTCTCTGTATCTATCTGCTGCTTGTTTTGTCCATGTGCCAGTGTAATAGAAAGCAACAGATGGTACACAGAAAATGAGTTCTGTTTGTTTAGAAACACATTTTCAATTCATAAATAGTAAGTGTGTTCACAGTGATGTTTTAAGGGTTTTTTAATGTTTTAAAGTAATAGTATGGGAAAAGGAAAGACAGAATCTCAAAATGAGATTATCAGCATGTCTTGATTACCAAAGATACACCTTAACAAGGTGATGCTACTACTGACTACAAGATCTGTTTATATTTAATTAGACAATATAAGTAAAACACTTCTGACAAGTAGAGGCAAAATAGATGATGTGGGAATCTATCCTAAAGTGAGTCACATTCTATTTCTTACACGAATTATCCCATTTTTTAATACTAGAACTTAATACCTTGATTTCTGTATTGCTGTATTTGAACCCAGTGTTCTCAGAAGTTGCTCTATGAAAATTAAAGTACCTTGAACAGAACCAACTAGTCATAAAAAATAAAGTACACTACAGTGCCTTCATAATTTCAGACTACTAAGGAGATAGTAAAACTTGTGTTGAAACATTGTTTTGATACCTTTATTGGATAGTCATTATAGATATTTTCTTGATTGTTTACAAAAATTATTCTGTAGCCCTTTGATTTAATGTAGCACCTAGTTACACTTGTATCCTGGTTCTCCTTTTCCCAGCAACTAGACAAGCAATAAAATCCACCAAATAAATTAATATCCAGCCTCATAAATAAGGAGAAATTAACTTATTTTGTCATTGTTTTTCTTTCCAGGGAATAAGTGTTATCTTTAACGTTGCATTGGGATTATTAAAAGTGAGTATACAAAGTTGCATTGTGTTTTATGCATCATTATGCACCATATTAAAAATTAAGATGCCTGTTACAAAAATACTGTGCTCTTTTGTGAAAAGCTAACAATTGGCTGCATTAGATATGCTGTTGTCTGGCATGCCCTGTACAGCACAGTGCTTTTTAGGGATGGAGTGGTGAGGAAATAGAAGGTTGCACAAAGAGAAACAAACATTATTTGCAGAAGGTTATAAAGTAGGTTTGTTCTTGAGGCTATACAAAAGTGTTGTTGCTTTATTCAGTAATTCTGCTTTGCAGTTACTAGTTTTTCTTTCCTTGTCTAGACCACAAAGGATGATTTGTTACTGACTGACTTTGAAGGGGCTTTGAAATTCTTCCGTGTCCAGCTGCCCAAGCGATATCGTTCAGAGGAAAATGCAAAGAAGCTGATGGAATTAGCATGTAATATGAAGGTAAGGATGAGGTGATAGCAACTGCAAGCAGATCTTTCATGGGTACAATTTCTGTCTCCATATCTAACTTTGCAACCTACTTGTCCGAATGAAAATACATTGCAGATGTATTTTCACAATAAGCCCCAAGTTTCTCAGAGTGATAGGCCCCACTTAGAGAAGTCAGAAACAGTGAGACTTTCAGAAAGCAATACTCAGTGCTACTGAAAATCAGACTGGTTCAAAAAAACCTTAATTGACTAATAGCATTAATATAAAATAATTGCAGACATCTCTATGGTTCTCTGATGAAATCTTTTTCTGGTAGTAGCTGCAAACGAGGTAGTTTCTTTCATCAGGAGGTAGTGGGGAGGTTTCATTTAAAACAAAGTAAATAATGCAGAAACAGAATGTAATCGTTCAGACAGAAAGTAGCTATTTTTAATTGTGGTGCATGGGATGTTTATGTACTGCAGTAGGGAGCTCATTAAAAATGCATCAATAGCTTTACAGATCTTCTAGGGACATGAAGGAATATGATTTGGCATTTAAAATGTCTCACAATTCAAGCTAGGGAAGTGACCTTGAGGTTTATATATTCTCTGTGTGGTTTTGATTTGTCATTCTTTTATGGTGAGGGTTGTACACCACTTCTTTAAAATGCATTTTATTTTCCCATTCAAGACTCTTTCCCTTGTACTCTGGGTGGCTTACAGTAACAGGTTCATCTGTTATTATCTTTTAGTCTAACAAGGGTCTGCTTTGTGTGAAATTAAACAAAGTGCTGGCTGAGTTGGATGTTGTCAAGAGCTGCCACAGTTAGCTGAAGTTTTTTTAATAATGCAAAGCAGCATTGTGTTTTGGAAGAGCACATGTGGGAGGTTTACAGTGTTGGCTTCTCCTTTGGGTACTGGAAGAAGTGCTAAGACACTCTGGTTGGATGCAGAGCTCTGACATACCATACGGTGTTTGGAGTGCAGATATTTCTGAACAGGAATCTCTTTTAAGTACCTACTGCTTTCTGTGAGGATGTTTCATGGGTAGCAAGCTCATCTAGACTGACTTTTCCTAGGTCATCACAGCTGTTTGAATTCTTCCACAAATCAGTGGAACTGTTCATACAGTCAATGTTTAGGAAATCCTCATGATAATTAGGCTTCTAACATACAAGAGAAACCATCTGTCACAGTAAAATGTCTTCTCTGGTCCCTACAGGAGCCTTCTTTTGAACAGAATAGAAACACAGAAGCTAGAATTTGGTGTGGACTGTAGCCTGGGTTGATGCTGTCCCATTAATTAATCTCAGTAATTCCTGTTTTCTTCATAAAACTTTATTGAGAGAATTCTCTAAGCTCTCCTGTATGTTTGAACTACTGAGGTAATGAGTGGAGGAGTTTTCTTTTTTTGCTTGATTGTGGGATTATTTAGATTTCAGTTGCCCACTCTAAGCCCCATTTATTAAATATAACTATATGATATAAAGGTTCTAGCCTTTGACATTAAGACTGTAGTTCTAAGTAGCAAATATTGCATTACTTCACAGCTGAAAGTCAGTTGCTTTTCTAATCAGTAAATACTGTAACTAGGAGTTTATATGGGCACTTCAGAATAAGCCCTTAGAGTGAAATTTCAAAAAGCAGTTAGTTAGGTTATTGATTCCTCTTTTTAGATGTAACAAATGAGTTCTAAAATTAAACTTACAATTTAAAGGGAACTTCCAAGAAGGCTGCAGAGGGCCTGTTTGCAAAGGCCTGCAGTGAAAGGACAAGGGGCAATGGTTTTAAATTGGAGAGGAGTAGATTTAAACTGGACATTAGGAAGAAGTTCCTCAGCATGAGGGTGGTGGAACACTGGCCCAGGTTGCCCAGGGAGGTGGTTGAGTTGCCATCCCTGGAGGCATTGCAGGTGAGGCTTGCCAGGGCTCTGGGCAAGCTGCTCTAGTTGGGGATGTCCCTGGCCACTGCAGGGGGGTTGCACTAGATGAGCTCCAGAGGTCCCTTCCAACCCTAACCATTCTAGGATTCTGTGATTTAGTGTATTTTAATGAAGCTGTGATTCTTTCTTTTGAGTTCTATGTAGATTAATTTTTAGTCAAATACACTGGTATGGTTTAAAGTATACTTCTTCCTTACAATTCACTAGAGGAATTCTTTGTAGCATCAGTGCACAACTTGCCTAGTGTGTTAACATTCATGGCATCTTGTACTCCTGGTGTAGCACCAGGACACACAACAATAATCTGCATAGAGTTCAAATGTATCTTATGTGAAACTAGTGTCCAAATTATGGAATAATGAAGAATAAAGGAAGCTATTCTAGCTCTCCAATCACTTAACAGTAGCCAGAGATTAGACATTGCATGTGGCTCTGCTTAAGATTCTGTGTAATGAGTGCATTTGCCTTTTGTGTTTCTGAATAACAACTTGTTCCTCTTCCCTCTCTACCCAAATCCCTGCATTCCCAAGTGCTGTGTTAAGCAGTTGAAGAGTGTCTGAGTGGTAAAGGGCAGGGTTCCTTGAGTGCTCTCTGTTTTTAGGGGAACTAAGTGGGAAGTTATGGAGAAAGTACAGACTGCATCAGTGCACTCTGCATGCTTCTGTATCACATCCATGTGTGTTGCCCCTGATGGGAGTGCTGCACATAATTGCTTTCTTTGACCTAAAACAGAAGTCCTTTGCTGTCAGTAGAAATCTCCAGCTCTGTATGTGGAAGTGTTTTTAAGCAGAAAAGGGCCTTATGTCAAAATAAATCATTTATAGGAAGGGAAAAGTAACCAAGCTAAGCATTGTGATTACAACAGTATTCTGCTGGAAAGGAGGTCAGTAAATGATCAGCTTGAGACAACAACAATAGATTCTTCACTCAGTGTTGCTGTCAAGGGTTAACAGAGTGACTGCTGCTTCCTGTGCCCCTGCAAAACTGTGGAGTCCATGTTCATTTCTGCTTTCTGCCAGCATGCATACCCAAAGGCCTTGCTGACTTCCCTAGGGCACAGTTCCCTCTAGGGCTCTGGTGACAACAGCAAATCTTCTCAGGATCATCTCATTATTGGTATCTAAAGATAAAACTGGTTTAATGCACTTGGAAAAGTAAAAGATGAAAATAAAAATGGTGTGCCTGCTTTCCTTTCACAGGGCTGGATGCATCATTTCTCAGGATCTAACCTTTACATAGCTTGAGATTTGGTGTATAAAATGCAGTAATTTGAGCAGGGGCAGAGCAGTGAAATAATCTACTCAAGTTACTGGTCAGTATAGGGTTAATGCTCTGGGTGGTTGTCTGAAGTGCTTAGTAAGAATAACTTGTGCAGTTGTGATGTGACTGGGCTGGCTCCAGATAAATGGCCTGGCATCTCCAAAACAGTGTCAGCTGAAGTACAGTGGAGTGTTTCTGTGCAGCTCTCACTAGAGGGAGCCTAGCTACCAGTTTTCTACAGTTCATTTCAAGTAAGCTTGTTAATGAAAAAAACCCCAAAGATATGAGAAACTGAAGGTGTTTCCCATTCTGCCTGTCATTTATGTAAAATTGGTTTAACACTTTTCTCAACAGGACCTTTTTAAAGAGAAAAACATAGCCATAGCTTTTTAATTTGTTTAAAGGTTGAGCAGCAACTTTTAATAATAGAGATTTAATTCAGATTCATCCTAACATGCATGTGAAACACTCTCAGTGGTCTTGGCATGGCTTGTGTTGCTAAACCATTGTAGCATATGGCAAAGCTGACAGGTGACACCAGGAAAGATGCTGGTCAGGAGCTGTTGTTACAGGTTCTTTTGTGTTCTCTATCCCTGAAGGACTTGAGCACTGTGTACAAAACAGTGAATTCAACACCACCTTTCTCTCCCTTATCACAGAAGGGGAAACTAGGACTCTGAGAGAGCCACTTTCCTACTGTTGTGTGTCTGTCAGAGTTGAGGATAGAGTTCCAGCCTTCAAATCCCAGAGCAGCAAGGGAACAGAGCACACATGCTGCCTGCTGAGACATATAGGCAGCTCTGGGACTGGACTGTTTTCTGCTGAGCTTGAGTGACAGCAGAAATGTCAGCTGAGCCTGCACTTGCCCTTTCACCATTTGCAGTCTCATGTAAAGTAAACCAAATACTTCTGCATGATGATAAATGTTACAGCTGAAAAAGCAGCTGAAGAAACCTCAGCATTGTGCTAGTTCAAAAATTAAACACG